>JAODAL010030661.1:0-49579 GCA_025379985.1 Phyllomedusa bahiana
CTGACCTGTGGTGTGACGGTCTCCCAAGACAGATGTAATTATTAACGGCCTGGTTTCTTCTCTGGGCCACGTGATGCCACCAGAGGACTTGGGGAAAAACCCTGCACCATCCCTCGGTTATGAAGAAGCGTGGCGCCGAGCCTGAGACCACCGTCAACCCCCAAAGAGACATCAACCCCAGTCACCCAGTGAGTTCTGTCACAGAGATATAGCGTCCTTGGCCGTGCTTACTATCCATGGTTTGGTGGTCAGATGGACTTTTCCCCGGCCACAGATGCGCCAACCCTTTAAATTTAATACACGTGGCTGGCCAGGGCAGGACGGCTTGTGCTGGCAAAGAAAAGTCTGCTCGGCATCTGTATTGGGGGCAGGCAAGGCCAGGACGTGCGGAACCATCTGTGTCCACCAGACGGAAAGGCAACATTTCCAAGGCCAAAAGCCTGGCTATGCCGACATTCAGGCCCTTTTGCTTTGGGATGGTTTGGTTTAAGTGTTTCTTTCTTCTGCTCCTCCCAAACCTGAAGACAGAAGTTTGCTGCTAGACTTGCTGCTGTATAACGGCGTGCGGGTCATCAAACTGGCGGAGGAGAAGGGTAAGGATGGGCTCTGGTGGTGCTGGTGGTACGCGTGCGACGGTGGAGGCGAAGCGGAGGCTGATCCCTATCATGACTCTCGAGACATGGGCCAAGCTGAGGAACGCTTGGTGGTGGCGGAGGGGAGGAGGCGGAAGAACAGAGTGTTGACAGTGGTTGGAGGCCCGGCTGTTCGGTCTGGCCCTTTTTGGCCAAATGTGTTGCCTCCATTTCAACTCATGCATTCGCTTGCATTGACTAGACATGTTGGGTGGTGGTTAACCACCTAAGGTTCTTGCCTCTACTTCAGGCGTTTAACGGCAAAGGCGGCATATGACCATCGCTGGGTGAATCAGAGGCTTGCTCAATGAGAAGGCCCAGGCTTGAGAGGTCCTGTGGACATTTTTGCCGGCGATAAGCGAGAGCGGGGTGTGCCTGACCGTGGCTAAGTGGAATCATATCAGCGACTTCTGCGACCGCCCTCCGTTCCCTTTTTTGAGGCGGAACCCCGTACAGACACTACCCCATCGTCTTCCTCCCGTCCAATGATGAAGCGCTCGCACAGCAAATTCTCCTGAAAAGACCACGTTGATCCCACAATGTCGTCATCATCATCATCATCAGACACAGGTGTCTTCGTCGTCCTGACATTCTGCATCCAGGAGCTCAGGCTACAAGCAGGAGGGACTGCAAGGCGTTGCCGCCGCCCGGGTTTTTTGCCGATGACCGGCTTCCTGCTCCTCCTCTGAATGGCATCAATAACTGGTGGGCGCAGAGCAGAGAAAATCATCCTCTTTTGGGGCTCATGATTTTAAACATATGCCTTCTGACCCTAAACCGCATTTTGTCATCAAAGAGGTCTTCAGAAAAGGATTAATCCACAGTGTGGGTACACGATTATTGACATTTGGGCTGCTTCATGTTTTGGACAGATGCTGATGATGCTGATGACACATTTGTGGCCGTGACTGGAGGACGAGGAGGTAAGAACTTGCTGATGCAGGTTGCATTAACCACTTAAGACAGATTGGCGACGCTGTTCGTTACTTGAATTCACAGGGCCCTGACCCTGCTAGATAGCCTGACGGTCCTGCAACTGACGATCCGCTGGCATTCGTGTTGTCCGCAAGCACTGGAAGAGCACCTTCTTCGCATACCACTACCTCCCATGTCCTACCCCCTCTTTGCTTCGCTTACCACCGAATTTCTGCTCCATGTTCAGAAATATAAAAATTTAGAAGTAAGGAAGAGTTTTTGGGAAAGTCTCTTATAAAATGACGGCTAATCACAGCTATTCTCAAATCCCACAAATCAAAACAAAATTGCTGGATCAAATTTAACGCACAGTAGATCTATCAACAAAGCTTGACTGACCAAAAGTGAAAAAAATCACCTGTCTGAGGTATACGAGATAATAAAAAGGTATTTTTTGGCACTTTCAATTCACCTGTGGTGACTACAAAAATTGCTGTATTTTCACATTTTAAGTGCAAGGTGCCTCAATAAACACAGCTGTAGTGCGCAAAAGTGAAAAAACAACGTATCGGTAATGTATTCCGGATAATAAAAGGTATTTTATAGCACCTAATCAATTCACCTGTGGTAACTACACAATTGCTGATTCAAATTTAACTGCAAGGTGCCTATCAACAAATCTGGACTGGGCTAAAAGTGCAAAAAACACTATCTGTAAAGTATTCGGATAATAAAAGGTTTTTTTGGCACCTATCAATTCGACCGTGGTGACTTACAAAATTGCTGTATCACATTTAAGAGCAATCTTGCCTCAATGAATATAGCGTTGTGTGCTCCATAGTGAAAAAACACGTAATCTGTAATGTAATTCTATAATAAAAAGGTATTTTTTGCCCTATCAATTCACCTGGTAACTACAACAATTAGCTGGATTCAAATTAAAAACTGCAAGGTGGCTCTATCAACAAATCTGGAACTGGTGCAAAGTGCAAAAAAAACGAATCCTGTATTATTCGGACTAATAAAAGGGTATTTTTTTCGGCAACCTTTCAATTACCTGTGGTGACTACAAGAATTGCTGATTCAACATTTAAGTGCACGTGCCTCAATGAACAAAGCTTGTAGTGCGCAAAAGTGAAAATACGCACTATCTGTAATGTATTCGGATAATAAAAGGTATTTTGGCCACCTATCACCTGTGCTGACTACAAAAATTCTGGATTCTAATTTAACTGTAAGGTGGCATATCAAACAAAGAGGAATGGGCCAAAATTGAAAAAAGAACACCCTCATCTGAAATGTATACTGAATATAAAGTTGGAGTTTTGCACCTAACAAAGAGACCTGCAGGTACTAGAAAAGATGTTATTCTTACTAATATAATTCAGGCTCGCCCATATCCAAGGAAAATATTTCAATAAAAACTGTTTAATAAAAAAGCTATTGCAGTCAATGTCTACACTAAGTCTTGTGAACTTTATCCATTATTCTTATATAGCTTTGTCTGTGTCGCCCGCGGGGGCCCCCTCCGCTCCCCCCCCCGTGACTTACAGCGGTAGATACTCCCCTTAAAATTCCTCTACCTAACAAACATAAAACTCCCATCTCTGATCTAACTAAGTTGTAAGGATCACAGCTAACAGTAGAGCTTTTCTCTGTGAAGAAATAGAATATTCCCTGAGCTTTGGACATAGTGCCAAGCGCACGTCCTCGCTGCTATGATACGCTGAGAGACACTGATCATGAACAGGAAGGGCTGTTCTATGTAAAAACAAGGTCATGTGAATTTTCGCCAGCCATCCGCAACCATAAAAGCACATCCCAGTCATGACACAACACATCACACCCTGCTCTATCTTAAGCCTGATTGCTGCCGCCACAATGACTGGAAGCTGCCGAAAATGGCGCCGATCTTAATAATGATGCTAGATTTTAAACCTAAATTATCGCCTGATCTAAAAATTTGATCAACATAAAAACTGTGCCGATTTTCAACTATTGTCGATACTAATTGCTAACAATAGTAAAAATGCACGCCATTGTAACACGCTACAAAGCGGTAGTTTTTTGGCTGCTCAATATTTTTTTGCGCAATTTACATCAGGTCACTAAGTGTTTTTCTGCAGTTGTACTCAGTAAAAAAAACTTTTTTTCAAACCGCCACACCACAGAGAAATTCGTAGCATAATTCATATCCGAAGGTTAATAAAGCCTGTTTTGTGCTTTTATAAGTCGTAAATACACAGAGTTTTTTTAAACGGCACATACAAGTAAATTTTTTCCGCCATCAGTTGTGGAGCGCAATTTATATCCAAGGGTTTACCCAAGCTTCTTAGTGGGGTTCATTTGGAGTCAAATACAGTGCGTATTAATCATATACAGAATTATCTTCATCAAACAGTGTCTGTACATTTTAAACAAACAGTATGTCAGACAGAGAGGCGGCAGGCTCTTCACCTCGAGTGCAAGCAAAAACATTCCAGGCCCAGGTTGCACACAGTAAGGGACCGTCGCAGCAGGGTCACATCGGTGAGGCCACAACTGCCACTTCATCTAGCGGCCGTGTGTTGTTCACAACCCCAATGGTTCTTGACTGGTTGACTAGGTCATCCACTTCTCTCAGATGAATCTGGGGGGGGGGAAAAAAAAAAAAAACAACCCCCCCCAGCCCAAGAGTCGGTGGGAACGGTCAGACACAACCCTTAGTTTTGCATGGCCCGGGAGCGGAGCGCCCTCACATATCCTCAACCCTCGCCTCAGTCCCATCCTGACTCCCATCACCAGAGATCTACTATGGTTGGGCTCCAAGCGCCACTAATAGCGAGATGAACATTTTGAGAGGGCAGTCACAGCTACTTGGGCAGCGAAGAATTGAGGCCAATATCCCCCCTGCTTCTTGCAGTAGGCGGGTCAAAGTATAGATGTTGAAGTGGCATGGGAGGTCATGTGTGAGGGGTCACCTCCTGCATTCCAAGACCGTGATGAGGACCGCAGTGGACGATGAAAGACACAAATAAGATGATGATGTAGCCGACCACACTAGGGATCGGTGAGGCAGGCTCATCATCATCATGAAAGAGGCGTCACTTGCGTGTCCAGGCAGCGGCGCAGTCCAGCAATGGGTTGTGTGGCTGTGGAAGATCACTGGAAGCAGCAGTGTGAGGTCGGGAGCCAAGCCCATGGGGTAAAAAACCGCATCTTCGCAGTCCTAAAAGTAGTGCAACAGGGGCTCAGCGTGCCAGCGGCGGTAGTTGTCACTCAGTGCGGAGCGTTGGCGGTAAAATCGCTACTCGGCGGTGTGGCAGTTCTTTGCTAAGACACCGGAGGAGCCGAATATGGGTATATGTAGAATCTGTGGGCAGAAAGTGAAGCGTGGCCAGGGAGCTAACGTTGGCACCACGGCCCTGCGTCAACACATGCTGCGTCACCATCCGGTGGCCTGGGTGAAACGTGGCTCAGATGTGGTGGTCCATCCTGCCGCCGCAGCAACAGCAGCAGCGGCGCCCAGTGGCACGCATGCCATTGCAGCCAGTCAAGGCTCCACCACCTCTGCAGAAGGGAGCTGTTTCTCTTTGACATCATCTCCCGGTCCAGATGCTCCTGCTCCTCGCTACTCATGGCGCCAGCAGCCGTTCAGCGAGGCGATTGCAAAGAGACATCAATATGCGTCCAACCATCCTAAGGTGCAGAAGCTGACTGTGCTCCTGTCCAAGTTGTTGGTGCTGCAGTCCCTCCCTTTCCAAATGGTGGACTCTGCAAGGTTCATAGAACTAATGGCTTGTGCCGAGCCGAGATGGAGAGTTCCAAGCCATAATTTCTTTTCCAAAAAGGCAGTACCAGCACTTCATATATATGTAGAACAGAAGGTGGGCCAGTCCTTGAGCTTATCGGTTTGTTCCAAGGTGCACGGCAGCGCGGACATCTGGAGCTGTAACTACGGTCAGGGCCAGTACATGTCCTTTACGGCCCACTGGGTGAATCTGCTTCCGGCCCAGGCACACCAACAACTTGGACAGGAGACGCCGCTTTCTCCTCCACATTGTCAAACTGCGGCTCCTGTGCCAATGTCCGCCTCCTCCTCCTCCACCACCACCACCATCTCAGCCTCCACAAGTACTGCTCCATCATACCACATGTGTAGGGCACAGCGGTGTCACTCAGTTCTACACCTGGCTTTCCTCAGCGATACGAAGTCACACAGGGGAGGAACTGCTCCGCGTCATGCAGCAAGAAATCGATGTGTGGCTTTCTCCGCGCCAACTGCAAATCGGAACCATGGTGACGGACAATGGGAGGAACATGGTGTCCGCGCTGCACCGAGGATGGATGGTCCATGCGCCCTGTATGGCGCATGTGTTCAATCTGGTTGTGAAAAGGTTCCTGAAGTCTTCCACCGATCTTCAGAAGATTCTGAAAATGGCCAGGAAACTGTGCATGCACTTTATCCATTCCTACAAAGCCAGGAACACCCTCCTCGAGTTGCAGCGGCAGAACGGCCTCCCCCAACACACTCTGATATGTGATGTTTCCACCCATTGGAATTCCAGCCTGCACATGTTGGACCGACTGTATGAACAAGAAAGGCCATTAACGTTTTTCTGATGATTCAGGCGGACAGGAGTACTCCCCTGTGTAACTTTGATGTTAGCCAGTGGCAGCTCATGCGTGCCACCTGCCGTTTGTTGAGGCCATTCGAGGAGGCCACGTTATTTGTCAGTCGCCAGGACTACTGGGATGAATACGTCATTCCACTGTTCATGTCCTGGAACAGATGCTGAAAAATCTGTCTGGGCAGGGGACTGGAGACGTAGCGACTACATCTCGCAGCACTGAGTCCGGTGGGGACTGAAATGGAGGAGAAGGAGGACATTGGAGCAGGATTGTCTGGTGAAATGAGTGGATTTTCTACCCAGGTGACAAGAGAGGAGGAGCAGGAGCAGCTGGAGGAGGTAGAGGAGATGAGGAAGAGAGGCAGATGACCCGCAACACCGTGGCAGTATACAGTGGAGATGGAGTGAGGGAGCCCCTCAGAGTCACTTGTGCAGATGGCCCGCACATGCGATTTGCCTGGGCTAGTGACAGCCAATAGTCACCCATCCGCAGATGGATGACTTCTGGCTCCACCCTATTGGAACCCTCCGCAAACCGGTCCAAAATGGGAGCCTTTTTCCCAGCTATTGAGAGGGAGGACAAACTCAAATACTATGGGGAAATCCTCCTAGTCAGTTGGCCGCTGCCTTTTGTGCGGCATCGTCCCTCCTCTGACAGGTCTGACCGGGGGGTTCTTCAGCGCTCACGTACTACTGCCGCGGCTGCTGGGGGAAGGTTGGGGGGGTTGGAGCAGTACCAGCTCCATCAGCAGCAAAACCTAAGTCTGGAGTCACTGATGACAGCTTCCTTCACCCGCCTAGTGAGGGGCTGTCGCCAGCAGCAGCAGCAGCAGGAACCTAGCGCAGTCCCTGAAAAAAACAGGTGTTGGCCTACTTGGACCAGCACTTCTGCCATCCCAAAAGTTTAGTTTTGATCCGCTGGATGTTCCAAGGGCCAGAAAAGAAACCCGCTTGTCCACGGGAAATGTGGAAATTTGACTGACCTTTGTCAAGATGAATCAGGCGTGGATCGGCAGGATTCCACACACCAAATTTCCCTTTAGGCTCAACTACATCAGCCATGACGCCTCACCCAAACTGTGGATATGAGTCTGGGTTCAAACTACCTGCCTCAGCCATATTCTGATGCCGCCACCAGCCTGATGCCACTCATTCTGCTGACAGTTTTCTCCATCTGCCACCAACCATCTTTACAGGGACAGGTATTTGCCACCCACCTCCACCCCTCTGTCATTGTGCCACTCTATGACCTCATTCTGCTGCTCTGTTTCTGGTGCCGTGACATCCACACTGTGTCATTGTGCCACTCTCTGACCTCATGCTGTTGCTCCTGACGCCGTCACCCCCCCACTCTCTGTCATTGTGCCACTCTGTGGCCTACTACTGTTTTGCCCCCCTCCAGAATGTCTTTGTGCCACTGCCTGACCCCATGCTGCTGCCCGCCGTCACCTCCCGCTCTGTCATTGTGCCTCTTGTGGCCTACTCTGTTTTTGCCACCCCCAGAATGTCATTGTGCCACTGTCTGACCTCATGCTCTGCCGCCGTCACCTCCACCTCGTCATAGTGCCACTCTGTGGCCCCACTACTGTTTTTGCCACCTCCGAATGTCATTGTGCCACTGTCGACCTCATGCTGCTGCTGCTGTGACCTCCACTTCTATCATTGTGCCACCTGTGGCCTACTACGGGTTTTTCCACCTCCAGAATGTCATTTTTGCCACTGCCTGACCTCATGCTGCTGCTGTGGCTGCTACCCTGCCCTCCACACTGTGTCATTGTGCCACTCTCTGACCTCAAAGCTGCTGCTGCAGTTAAACCTCCCTCTCTGTCATTGTGCCACTCCGTGGCCTACTCCAGTTTTTGTCACCTCTAGAATGTCATTGTGCCACTGTCTGACCTCATGCTGCTGCTGCCGTTACCTCCACACAGTGTCATTATGCCACTCTGTGGCCCACTCCAGTTTTTGCCACCTCCAGAATTTTCATTGTGCCACTGTCTAAACCTCTTTCTGCTGCTGCGTGACCTCCACTCTCTGTCATTGTGCCACTCTGTGGCCTACTAATGTTTTGCCCCCTCCAGAACGTCATTGTGCCACTGTCTGAACTCATGCTGCTGCTGTGACCTCCACTCTATGTCATTGTGCCACTCTGTGGCCTACTACTGTTTTTCCACCTCCAGAATGTCATTGTGCCACTGCCTGACCTCATGCTGCTGCTGTGGCTGCTGCCCCTGCCCTCCACACTGTGTCAAATTTTGCCACTCTCTGACCTCATGGGTGCTGCCACCGTCACCTCCACTCTCTGTCATTGTGCCACTCTGTGGCCTACTACTGTTTTTCCACCTCCCGAATGTCATTGTGCCACTGTCCCGACCTCAGCTGCTGCCACTGTCAAACCCCCACTCTCTGTCATTGTGCCACCCCTGTGCCTACTACTTTTTTGCCACCTCCAGAATGTCATTGTGCCACAGTTTGACCTCATGCTTTTGCTGCCGTGACCTACATACTGTGTCATTGTGCCACTCTGTGGCCTACTCCTGTTTTTGCCACCTCTATAATGTCATTGTGCCACGGGCCCGACCTCATGCTGCTGCGCTGTTGATGCTGTCAACTCCAATTGTGTCATTGTGCCACTCTCTGACCTCATGCTGCTGCCACGTCACCTCCACCTCTGTCATTGTGCCACTCGTGCTACTACTGTTTTTTAAACCCCAAAATGCATTGTGCCCCGTCGACCTCATGCGCTCCCACTGTCACCTCCACTCTCGTCATTGTCCCCACCGGGGCCCTCTTTTTTTTTGCCACCTTCCGAATGTCATTGTGCCACATTTGACCTCACTTTTGCTGCCGTGACCACATACTGTTCTTTGTGCCACTCTGGGGCCTACCCCCTTTTTTTTTGCCACCTCATAATGTCATTGTGCCATGTCTGACCTCATGCCCCTGCGCTTTTGATACTGTCAACCCACCTGTGTCATGGCCACTCTTTTGGCCTACTTTTTTTTTTTTGCCCCCTCCAAAATTCTTTGGGCCCACGCCCTGACCCATGCTGCGGGGGCGGGCCGCCGTCACCCCCCACCTCTGTCCTGATGTTCCACAGCCCTCACTTGATTTTTTCCAGCTGCGCTCCCATGATTTTATCAGGCACTTTCCCCCTTCAGTTTTTTGGTCATTTTTGCCCTCTTAAGTGCCCAGGGAATTTTTTAAAGGAAGCATTCTAAGAGCGGGGCAGTCAGTCCTTCATACTAAAACACAACATTGTATAAAACCCAAAACCCAAACCCTCCCTCTGCAATTAACATGCACAACTTTCTACAGAAACCCTGCAGTTGAGCCTGGAAATACTTTTTTTTAACGTGATTTGTCCCCCAAATAATTCGGGCCCCAAGTATTTTTTTCGGGAAAAACGCGAATGAGCAAACCAAATTTTGAGAAAAAATTCCGCCCAAGCTTCTTGTAAAACAAGTATTCCTTACCTGTGTTTTTGTTTTAAAAACCGTTCCGTCCTGGGCGAATCCCTCACCCTCCCCCCTGCATTTCACTACTGAGACTCATTTTTCAATTTTAAACCCCGGTCGAATTCACGAGCTTGTCTCTCACTCAGAGTAAGACCGTCACATTTTTACTTTTTTCAGGCAGAAAAACAGAATTTCACTGAAAGGGCTTACACAATCAGGAAATAGCACAATTTGTGTCGATCCCTGCCTCAGAGTTAGGGGCCGTAGCATTTTCTCTCTCCACACCTAGCAGAAACAGACTGCAACCGATTCTACAATGAGAAAACATAACAGTTTTGTCCCGGTGTCTAACTCTCCAGCATAGAAGCGAGATCTGTGCCGTTCATAGAGCATCTCCAGCTTAGAGAGGAGAAGAGTTCAGTTGCTCAGTCTAGATTGAATGCAGCCTGTGGTATGTATACAGCTTTTACAAAATAAGACTGCATAGAGAAGAACATGGGGATCTCGGGAGGGGGGGAGTCATGGCCAGCATGAATGGGGGGATGATGTCACCCAGCTGGGATGGGAAGAAACACCCCTGCATTTCCAGAGTTGAGACGCTGAGCAGTGTGAATCAGCCGAACTAAGGAAGCGATACATCCCCTTTAAGCATTTCTCTCACCCATGGATTTTGTGTGCTCCCCTAATTCTGAAAGTAGCAAGGTTGGCAGCCATTTACATAAGATATCCGATGTGTTTTTTGCCTCCAAATTGCACAATATTTTTAGGTGAGAGCACAACCTTTTTTTTAAATTTGTCAGTACATATTACACAAGGGTGCCACTTTCTTTCTTTTGTCTGGCTTTCTGTATTGGTCCAGAAGAGGTCTGTGATAATGGTATGGTTAGAGGGGATGAAGAGTTGTCCTAAGAGTAGCTTATTAACACAGTAAAATGTATTAGCATATAGGAATTGTGCAACAAAGGTATAAAAAGTCATTCCTTAATAATCTTAGAAAGTGTAATAAATGAGAATAAAATAAAAAAGTCTGCCAGAAGTTAAATAAAAGTGATTAGTTGTCCATAAATGACAAAAACATAAAAATTACATGTATCAAGGATTAATGCAACATTAATAATCTAAAGACTTAATTTAACAAGTGTGAAACACAAACAGTATAAATATAGAAAAATATACTGTAAAAAAACTTAAATTTCCATGATGCACTAAGATTACTGACGAGCAAAAGGGTACCAATGTTCTGAACTTGTGACTTTCAGACTCCATATCACACCTTCCACTGTAGCATTGAACATGATACCACCATCATTTTATAGACAATCCTCTTGGCTATTTCATACATAAATTTGACTTGCAACTATTTAGAAATCTTATTTTAAATTTCTGTCATGTAACTCCCTTTTGTTACTTTTTTTGCTCCTAAAAATCAAAATATTTTTATTATTTTGTCAGCATTTTGTAAATCCACCTTTTGGCTTTCAAAAATGTCTGAATCCTTCTGGGCTTTTCATCAGATACAACTTTTTTTCCATGAAATCTATCCAGGCCCCTCTTCTACACTTCCAAATGTTGTGAAAATACTGATCAACTCACTTGGGTTTGAAAAAGCTTTGGGTTTCAACTTACCCAAAAGTGTTAAATTGGGTTAGGTCTGGGGACAGTTTGGGGGAATTCTCCAAAAAATTGATTCGCGACTTCGCCAAATTTTCCCCGAAAAAATTTTTTATTTTCGTCCCGAATCGTTTTAAAAAACAGCTCTTTCCCGGGCTGCAGAAAAGCCTTTGGGTTTTGGTAAAAAAAAAATGCCATCGAAATATGAAAGGGAGCTTTGGTTTTGTCTCATACAATGCGTGTTTTAGATACACGCATATACTGCCGCCGCTCTTAGACTCCTTCACTCTAAAAATTCCCTGGGCACTTACGGGCAAAACGCCAAAAAAATGAAGCGGGAACAGCCTGATAAAGCATGGGGACGCCACTGAAAAAAAACAAGCTGAGGGGTAAGACCCTCGAGACGTCAAAAAACACAGTAGTAGGTTACGGAGCCCCCACAGATCGCAGCACATAAGGGGACATGGCAATAGCCGCCCAGAAGCGAATCTAAGTAGGTCCCCCGGTTTTCACCAGACCCGCCGCAAAGCGGGATTACTTGCCCTAGTGGGAGTTACCAGGTCCACCCCGACATTGGGTTCTTGTGGTGCAGCCGAGGGGTTAGCGAGGTACAAAAACGTAAGGGAACTCAGAGTCGGGACAAGTGTAAGGTCAGGACAGCCGGCTACGATCATGGTCAAGGGACGGCGGCAAGAGGTACGGTACACGGATATGACAGACGAGGCTCAAGAAAACGCTTATTTATTTCATAGTCCTGGAGGTAGTTTTTACTTTCTGTAAGTTGGACATACGATTCACATTCTTCGTAGTGAATAAGCTCCAGAGCCAGTTTTGCAGCATTTGCTTTTGCTTCCCACTCCAGTTTTGTACTTAATTCCATCGCTAATGGCACCAAATGCAAAATAAGCACCTAAAACCTTCCCTGTAGTTATGGTCTCCTTCAATTCAAGTTCCATACGATGCATTTGAACAAATTGGTGTTACGCAGAAACTGGATTCAAACTACCATGTTTATACTTCGTAATAAACTGCTTTGGAACTTTTTTAGGTATTAATGATGAAGCTGATAGAGGAAGAATTGCCTTGGCCAAAAATGGTTTCGTAATGTTAGCAAACTGACTATGGAGGATTTCTCTATAGTACTTGAGTTTGTCCTCCCTCTCAGCAGCTGGAAAAAGGCTCCCATTTTGGACTGGTAGTGAGTGTCCAAGAGGGTGTAGAGCCCGAAGTAATCCCTCTGCTGGAAAGAAGACTATTGGCTGCATAGCCCCGGCAAATCAGCATTTCTGGGGCATGTGGCTAGGGGACTCTTTAGGGACCCCTGCCCCCAAACTCCACTGTTATACGCCAAGGTGCTTTGAGGGTGCTTGGGGGACCGTGGGCACAATGACGAGTGTGGAGGTCCACCGGCCCGCAGCCCCAGCAGAAACATGAGGTCGACAGTGGGACAGTGCACAATGGGAGGGGGACGGCATCAACAGCAGCAGCAGAATGAGGTCAGGGGAGTGGCAAAAATGACACAGTGTGGGGGTGACGGCATTTAAAAGCAGAGCAGATTTAGGGCAGAGAGGGGAACAATGGGCAGAGTGTGGAGGGTCGGCATCAACGCAAACAGCAGGGATGAGGTCAGAGAGTGGGACAATGACAGAGTGTGGAGGTTCCCTGGCAGCCCGCCCCAGCAGTTGCATGAGGTCAGGAGTGTTCCCGGTGACAGAAATGTGGAGGTCCCCGGAAACAGGGCCAAAAGAAGCAGCATGGGGGGCAGGGCAAATGGCACCCAAAGACATTCTGGAGGTGGAAAAAACGGGAGTAGGGCCCCATAGTGGGGAATGGGCACCAGTGTGAAGTTCCGGCAGCAGCCCCCGCAGAGCATAGGTCCCGACGTGGCACAGTGGCAAAAGTGGGGGTGATGGCATCAAAAAGCCCGCGCGCATGAGGTGGAGAGTGGCACAAGGTGGGTGGAGGTGATTGGCATCAAAAAGCCCGCAGAAGCATGAGGTCAGAGAGTGGGACAAAAGATAGAGTGTGAAGGTCACGGGGAGCAGCCACAGCGAAGCAAAGGGGGTCAGGGAAATGGCCAAAAAAGAAACAGTGTGGAGTTGATGGGTTTAAACAGCAGCAGAAACATTAGCTCTGGTGGAACCCAAAGATAGGGTGTGGAGGTGACGGAAACCAGCAAAAACCCGCAGAGCAGGGATTGAGGCAGAAGTGGAAAAATGAAAAAAAAACAAAAAAATGGAAGTGGGTGGCAAAACCAGTCCCTGGGAAATATGTGGTAGGCGATGGATGGGAAATCGGAGCAAAATTGTGGCATCAGGGGGTGGCAGCATCAGAAAAAGTGGTTTAAGCAGGGGAGTTGAAAACCAGGGGCTCATTTTTTCAAAGTTTTGTTGAGGCGTTAAAGGCTGATTTTAGTCTGCGCCCCAAGGGATTGGTTTTTGTGGAAATCCTGGCCGAAATGCCTGATTCCCTTTTGGGCAAAAAGGGCAGTCATTCCCCATTTTCCTTTTGGACAAGCGGGTTCTCCTTGGGGGGTAACGTTGGGCCCCCGCCTTTAACACCCGCATCTGATGCCCCCCCCCACTATGGGTGGGCAGGACAGCTTTTTCCACTGCAAAATTTTGGAAGTTGCGGCCACCCCATCCCGTTTGGCTGCCCATTGTCCAGCGGATCTTCTAAGGGGTGGCAAATGCTGCCAAAATAGGTACCCCCTGTTTTTTTAGGGTCGCTCTAGGTCCCCGCTGTGTCGAGTGCCCTCCTCACTAGGGGGGTAAGGGGAAATGCTCATAGGACCCCGACTTGGTTACTGCGATGAAGTGGTACTGCTCCTAACCCCCACCCCCACCACCACCTTCCCCCGAGCCCTCAGTGGTATTTGGGGGCGTGAGGAACCCCCCCGGCAGACCGTCGAATGGGCCAGCTGCCCAAAAGGGACGGCCCAAAATGACTACGGAGGATTTTCTATAGTTTTGAGTTTTTCCCCCTATAGCAGTGGAAAGAAGGCCCATTTTGGCTGGGGGCGAGGGTCCAAAAGGGGGGGAGAGCCCCAAGTATCCTCTACCCATGGTGACATTGGTGTCACACCAGGCAAATCAGCAGCTGTGGGAGTGGTAAATGACTTGAGGGATCTCCTCCATCTCCCTGTAAACGCCCCGGTGCATGGGGGTCATTTTTCATCTTCCTCATCTCATCGACCTCCCC
This sequence comes from Phyllomedusa bahiana, assembly GCA_025379985.1. Taxonomy (NCBI): domain Eukaryota; kingdom Metazoa; phylum Chordata; class Amphibia; order Anura; family Hylidae; genus Phyllomedusa; species Phyllomedusa bahiana. Next base: position 14,425 of record JAODAL010030661.1, read on the forward strand.
CATAACTGCTCCTGGATCTCCTCTCTGTCACTGGTAGAAAAACCACTAATTTCACCAGACAATGCTGTGCTACCAATATCCTCCTCTCCAATTCAGGCCCACCGGTTCTTGTCGGCCTATGAGATGTAGTAGCCACATCTCCAGTCATCTGTTCCAGACAGATTTTGCGAGCAATTGTTGGCAGGAAATGAGCTGTGGAATGACGTTATTCATCCGTAGTCCTGGTGACTGACAAATAACATTGCCTCCTCGAACGGCGCCTCAGAAAACAGCAGGGGTTACGCTTCTGAGCTGCCACTTGGCTGACATCAAAGTTTTACACAGGGGAGAACTCTGTACCGCCCGGATCATCAAAAAAATCGTTCATGCCTTTCTCTGTTTCATACAGTTGGTTCCACATGAGCCAGTGGAATTCCAAGGTGACAACATCGCATATCAGAGTGTGTTGGGGGAGGATATTGCCGCCTGCAACTCAAGAGAGGGTGTGCCTGTGTTGTAGGAATGATGAAGTGATGCACAGTTTCCTGGCCATTTTCAGATATTCTGAAGATCGGTTGGAAGACTCAGGAAACTTTTCACAACCAGATTGAACACGTGCGCCATGCAGGGCGCTGGACACTCCCTACTCGGTTGCAGCGTGGACACATGTTACTTCCCATTGTCCGTCCCTATGCGTTCCGATTTGCAGTTGGCGCGGGAGAAAGCCATACATCGATTTGTTGTGCTGCATTTGACATGGAGCAGTTGCTCCCCTGTTGTTGACTTCGTTTGCCGAAAGCAAGCCAGGTGTAGAACTGAGTGACACCACTGGTGCCTACACATGTGGGTAATGATGGGAGCCAGTACTTGTGGAGGCTGAGATGTGGGTGAGTGGTGGAGGAGGAGGCGGCATTGGCGCAGGGCAGCAGTTTGACATCGTGGAGGAAGAACAGCGGCCGTATCCTGTCCAAGTTTGTTGGTGTGGCGTGGGCAGGAAGCCACATTCACCCAGTGTGGCCGAAAGGGACATGTATGACCCTGACCGTAATTACAGCTCCACACGTCCGCGCTGCCGTGTACCTTGGAACAAACGAATAAGTTAAAGGACTGGACCACCTTCTGTTCTACACATTTGTGAAGGACTGGTAAGTACTGCCTTTTTGGAAGAAGAAATTAGGCTTGAAACTCTCTACTCTGCTCGGCACAAGACATAGTTCTCTGACAGTTCAGAGTCCACATTTGGGAAAGGGAGGGACTGCAGTACAACAACTTGGACAGGAGCACGGTCAGCCTTCATGCACCCTTTAGATGGTTGGACGCATACTGTTGTGCTCCTTTGCAAATCACCTCGTTGAACGACTGCTGGCGACATGAGTGCGAGGAGCAGAGCATCTGGAGCCGGGAGATGATGGCGCAGAGAAACGGTTCCTTCTGCAGAGGTGTGGTGCCTGACTGCTGAAATGGCATGCCTGCTACTGGGCGCTGCTGCTGTTTGCTGTCGGCGGCAGGTTGGCACACCACATCTGAGCCACGTTTCTACCAGGCCACCGGATGGTGACGCTGCCATGATGTTGGACGCAGGGCCGTGGTGCCAATGTTAGTCCTCCCTTGTCAGGCTCACTTTCTTACACACAGATGTCTAATATACACATATTCGCTCATCCCGGTGTCTTAACAAAGAATGCCACACCAACAAGTAACACTGATTTTACCACAAACGATCCGCACTGAGATGACACTACTACCGCTGCTGCCTCGCCTGGGCCCCTGTGGCCACTACTTTATTGGACCCTGCGAAGCGGGTTTTCTAACCCAATGCAGTTTGGCTCCTAACCTACGCACTGCTGTACCCTGCTGACTCACGGCACAACCCACTTGCTGGTCTGACGCTGCTGCTGATGCGAAGCAGACGCCCTATTCTCCTGAACGATGATGATAGCTCCCTCGTTTCACCCCGGTCCCAAGTGTGGTCGGCCACATCATCATCGATTATTGTTGGATCTTCATGCTGTCCTCCTCAACGGTCTTGGTATGCAGAGGCTGGACCCTACAACATGACACTCTCATCCATGCCACTCTCAAAATCCTACTTTGCCTGCATACTGCAAGAAGCAGGGATATCGGCCCATTCTGCGCTGCCAATGTAGCTGTGACTGTCCTCGCCCTCATATTGTTCATCCTCGCTGTATAGTGGCGCTGAGCCCAGACCACATAGTAGATCTCTGGCTGAGGGAACCGGACGGGACAGAGGCGGGTTGAAGACAGTTGAGGGCTGCTGACCCGCTCCCGGACCATGCCAACTAGGGTTGTGTCTGAAGTTCCCACCGTGCTTGGCTGGGGTTTGTAAGATGTCATCTGGGAGGTGTGGATTGACCTAATCAACCATTCAAGAACCTTGGGTTGTGGTCAACACAAGGCCAATAGATGGACAATTGGCAGTTCTGGACCTCAACCCGCGTGACCCCTTCTTACAGACGTCCTCTTACTGTGCTGCTACTTGTGCCACAGGAATGTTTGTGTCACAGCCACTCGCATGTGAAGAGCCTGCCACCTCTCTGTTTGACATACTATTTGATAGTGTTGAGCGATTACGTTGGCTATCGACATCGGGCGATAGTCGATAGTCGGCCACCATCGATAAGGTTTTTCGATAGTGAGCAGTCGATTATGCGCGATGACCATTAACAGTCTATGGGAGGGAGCAACAAACCTACATTCTTACACCCAAACAGGGCTGGAGAAGCTGGAATTAACAGCCCACAAACAGTCAAATTGGATTCATGTACATCTTAGACACAACACTTAGGCTATTAAAAAGCCACAGAAAAAAGTCACACACCATTCACTTTACCTGTGTTGTACCAAGCATGACCCCTTTACTGCAATCACCACAAATTAAAAAGTGCCAGAAAGGCAGTATTATTTGAAACCATCATTTTACTTGAAACTGGACATTGATTATCACCTGTCCTGACGAATGCAGCATGAGCCCCTAATCCTGCATGACCTCACAATTTAAAAGTGCCGGAAAAAAGGAGTCTTTTCAACCATATTTTAGTTTCAATGGACATTGACTATCCTGTCCTGGGCCACTGCATGAGTCCCAAACACACAACTGCATGACCCACAGTTTAAAAAAAGTGCCGGAAAAAGGAGTCTTTCAACCTCATTTTAGTTTCACAGGACATTGAATATCCCTTCATGGGCCACAGCATGAGCCAAATCCTGCTTGACCCCAGATTAAAAAGTGACAGAGAATGAAAAGGTGTCTTTTAACCACCTTTTTAGTTGAAAATGGTCATTTGACTATACCTGTCCTGGACCGCAGTATGACCATTAAACCTGTCTGACACCCAGATAAAAGTGCCGGGAGAAAAGGAGTCTTTGAACACCATTTTAGTTCTCACTGGACACTAACTAAATATGTCCTGTACCGGCCAGAATGACCATTTATTCAATGTCTGACCCAAAGGTTAAAAAGTGCCGTAAATAGGAGTCTTTCAAGCAACCATTTTAGTTTAACTGGATCATTGACTAGAAACTGTCCTGGACCGCTGTATGACATGTAAACCTGTATGACACCAAGATTAAAAAGTGCAGGGGAAAAAAGAGTCTTTCGACCACCATTTTAGTTCTCTAATGGATATGCTGTCACTGTCCTGGGCAACAGTATGACATTTACAACCTGTCTGACCCCCAGATTAAAGAGTGCCGGAAAAAAGGAGCACTTTTCAACCACCATTTTAATTGAACTGGGACATTGACTATACATGTCCTGTCGCCACTGCATGACCCAGGCCGGTGTTACAGTTGGGGTGCGGTTGTGAGCCCAGGCTGGCATCTGTCATCTATTAACACGCAGGTTATAAATGCCCTGATGAGCACGCGCAACGAAACTGTCGTGCTGAAGCAGAATGCAGGAAGCGGAAGCGTGAGAAATCCAGCCTTTCTCAGTACACAGTCAAGGACCTGGGTAGCGCCTCTGCCCCTCGTATGAGTGCGCGACCAATTGAGCTTCACTTGGAATACTGGTGGGTTAACGCTTCCTTTTCCACCCAAGGTGCCCTTTTTCTTAGGCATTTTTTTTCTCATTTTATCAAAGTGCTGGAGGGGAAATACGTCCTCTGTTCTTTGTTCTCTGTCAGGTGCTCCATTCCTCCATGTCCTTGAATAACCTACATCTGGTCAAGTTTTCATGTTCTCCCTTGTACAAATCAGAAGGAATTTTTTATAACCAGCTATTTGTTACATGCAAGTTTTTCTTAGTATTTAATTCTAGAAACCATTTTTTTTTAAAATAGGATGGATCCCACCATGTATTTGTTTCTCTTTTTTTTCATTGTATTAAATGGTTGTATCAATACAGGGATTGATAGCTATGGTTAAAGATCTTGCAAAAACAAGTCATTTTGCATATATGTGGCTCATTAACATTGTCATACCTATTCATGTTTATGACAGCACCTTTCCTGAGCCACTCTTGACAATTGTGAAGAACATATGTCTGTTAGAAGAAACAGCATTTTTTTATAATAGGTCCTGTGTAGTATTGCTGCATTTTCAAAGCCCAAAATGCCCCCAAAAATTCAAAGCATACCCTTGAGCCACTTTGGGACAAATGTGAAGAACAAATGTGAAGGAACAAATGTCTGTTTGAAACAACATTTTTTTTATAATAGGAACTGTAGATATAGCTGCATTTCAAAGCAAAGCCCCCAAAAAATTCAAGCTTGACCCCTTGAGCCACTTTGGGACAATTGTGAAAGAACAAAGGTCTGTTAGAAACAAATTTTTTTATAATAGGACCTGTAGTATAGCGTATTTCAAAGAAAATATGCCCCCAAAATTCAATGCATGACCCTTGAGCCAATTTGGATCAATTGTGAAGAACAAATGTGAAGAAACAAATGTCTGTTAGTAGAAACTAACATTTTTTTTATATAGGAACCAGTTTGTTTAGATTGCATTTCAAACAAAATGCCCCCAAAAATTCAAAGCATGACCCTTGAGCCACCTTTTGGACAATTGTGATGAAACAAATGTCTGTTAGAAACTAACATTTTTTTATAATAGACCTGTAGTATAGCTGCATTTCAAAAGCAAAATGCCACCAATAATTCAAAGCATGACCCTTGAGCCACTTTGGACAATGTGAAAGAACAAATGTCTGTTAGAAATAACATTTTTTTTATAATCGGACCTGCTAGTATAGCTGCATTTCAAAAGAAAATTCCCCAAAATTCAAAGCATGACCCTTGAGCACATTTGACAATTGTGAAGAACAAATGGTCTGTTTAGAAAACAACATTTTTTTAAATAGACCCTGTAGTATCGATGCATTTCAAAGCAGCATTGACCCCACAAAAATATTATAAATATGACTTCTCAGCCAATGTTAAAATTGTGAGGGAGGAAAAGCCACTTAAAAGCCACATTTCCTGTTCCAAAGGACCATGATTATTGCTGTATCTCATAAGCTATATGACCCCAAAAAATTTATAAATATGACCTTCTCAGCTCTATTAAAAATTGTGAGGGAGAAATGCCACTTAGACGCCACATTCTGTTCCAAAGGACCATAAATTATAGCTGTATTCTCACTGCAACATGACTCAAAATACATTGACAATGCGCAAAAACTTCTTAAGATTAAGTGAGGTAAATGGAATACGGTGTTGTCATGAAACCTTGGTGTCTTTTATCAGTCTCCTCATCAGCAAAACCAGCAAAATGAACGTTGGGAAAAGAGAATAAAAAAACTGCAGTAAGAAATGATCATTTTAAAAAAAAAAGTTTTCAAGAGGACCATATCTGTTTGAATAGGAATGTGTAGTAGACCGGCAACTATTCTGTGACCTCGGCAATTGGGGGCCACAGACATCATAGAGATCCATTGCACTGATTCATCTTGATGTAAGTCAAACGAATCCACTTATCTGGGAAAGCCGGATGCGTTTTTCTGTAATGACTCTCCAGCTGTGCTGAAGGTCCCGCTCAGATATGACGCTGGCTGCTGGCAGGACAACACCTCTATGGGTGTCGAAGCCAGATTCGGGCCATTCGTCCATTGTTGGGTTACAAGAAGTTTTGGGTCCGGAACACATACAAAAAACATGGGTTGAGGACGCAGATAGTCGTGCACCATGATCTTTAGCTGATCTCTGTGTGTTGGATGTGTGCCCTGCCATTGCACTGCGTTGGTGAGGTGGTAAACAAAGATTGCCAGAGGTCACCATTAGCTTCTGCCACCTTGCCTGCTGTCTGCCGCTACGCCTACTGGACTTACTGCTGTCACGTCGCTGACGTTGTTCCACCGTGAAATTTGGGGAACGTGACGCAGACGCAACAGATGTCTCCAGTTTATCAATCACCAAGGTCTCCATTGTCCTGCAATTTTACTTTTATGTGGTGTGGGTGGAAGGAAAGTGCTGGGTTTTGTTTTGTACCGGGGGTCCAGGAGGGTGGGCCCACCCAGTAACTGTTGTTCATTTGATGGCCTTTAACTGGAGGTTCTTGTTGGAAGGGGAAATGTGAGCATCCAAGCACTCATGTGAGAGATGGTTCCTTGATTCCCAAGCCTCTGGGTCGAGGGGCACTAGCAAACTGGATCTTCCTCATCTTCTCCTCCGCTTCAAATTCGCGAGCCAACCTTTTCAAGGCAGAAGGATGTCGGTGGTATCATCGGTGTCTAGGAATAACCTCCTCCTCCTCCTCCACTGTCTCGGGCACAGCTTCACACAGCCCTGATTGCATGTAGATACGATGAATGCCACCCTGAGGAGCTGATGCGCCACCTTGCACTAGCTTGGAACCGAACCCTGCCTAATGAAGACCGATTGAAATGTGAAACTGTCGGGCTTGTGGATTTGATGGGATGAGAAAGGTCCGTCGTCGCATCTGTGTCAGTTCTCCTCCTCCGTCGCTGGCGGGACCTGTTGTTTCAGAGCGGTGTCCACGATCGTTCCAGAACTAAGATCACCCACAATGTCATTGCTGACAAGGGCATTGTCGCACAGGGACCAGTTTGGTTGGCTTATTCAAAACTGCAAGGATGGTGTAGTGCTCTTTCACCTGCTCCATCTCAGGTGGCTCAACCACCCGATGTCCGACACCGATGCTTGTTTGGCCATGTGTCACTTCGTATCTGCCGTAATGGCATTGCGCTGCTGCCACACTCGCTGGAGCATGTGGAGGTGGAATTTCTAGCGTGTTGACACGTCAACAATGGACGGTTGACGGGGAGGGCCGAGCTGACGCTGCAACGCAGGGGCAGGCGGGAAACGAAGCAGGGTGCGGAACGGCGGAAGTACGGAAACTTAGACTTCGAGCCATTCCTCAGCATGCAGTCCAGACCCGGGTAGCTCTTTAGAAATTTCACTGGCACGACAAGGTTCATGACATGTGCCAGGCAAGGATGGCTCCAGCCTACCAGATCTTTAGGGCGGTGCCTGCAAGATTTCGCCCGTTATCGCACACCACCTTGCATGGCACACGTCTTGGCACCCAGCCAGCGCTCGGTCTCGTTCTTGCGGTGAGCCGTCCACAGCTCCTGACCTAGTTGTGGCAGTCTCCAAGACAGATTAATTTTCAAACCACGGCATGGTTTCTCTGGGCACGTGGATGCCACCGAGGACCTTGGGGGAAAGAACCCGCCACCATCCCTTGCGGTTTGAAGAGCGTGCGCCGAGCTGAGAGCCACCGTCACCCCTAGGGACATCACCCAGCTCACCAGTGAGTAGTCACAGAGATATAGCGGCCTTGGCCGGGCTTACTAGTCCATGTGTCGGGTGGTCAGATGACTTTTTCCGGACACAGATGCAGATAACGCGCTTGAAATTTTAGATGACACGTGGCGGGCCAGGGCATGTATAAGCTTTTCCTGGCAAAGAACCATGCCTGCTCGGCATCTGTATTTGGGGGCCAGGCAAGGGCCATGACGTGTGCAGAAACCCATCTTGTGTCCACCAGCGGAAAAGGCAAACTTTCCAAGGCCAAAAGCCTGGCAATGCCGACATTCAGGCTTTTGGCTTATGGGATGGGTTTGGGTTAAAGTGTTTCTTATGCTTTCCAACCTGGAGACAGAAGGCCTGGGCTGCATATAGACTGGCGCTTGGTACGGCGCGTAGTGCATGGTCGTTCAAACTGGCGGAAGGAGAAGGGTAGGATGGGTCTCTGGTTGTGATGGTGGTACTCGGGCGACTGGTGGAGCTGTAAAGCGGAAGCTGATCCCTGATCTATGACTCCTTGAGAGACATGGGCATGCTGAGGAGAACGCTTGCTGGTGTGGCTGAGGAGGCGGAGACAAGGAGGGGTGTGCAGTGGTTGGAGGCTCGGCGTCGGTTCTGGTATTTTTTGGCCTAGTGTTGCCTCCATTTCAAAACTCATGCATTCGCTGCATGTGATAGACATGGCTTGGGGGGGTCCGGTTAGAACCACTTAAGAGGTTTCTTGACCGTGCTGACTTATGTCGGTGTTGGTGATCGGCAGGGTGGCCGTGGGCGATATGACATTTGCTGGGTGAATCAGGAGGCTGGGGTGGCTCAAGGAGGGCCAAGGAGCTTTGTGTGAGAGGTCGGGTCCTTTTGGTCAGGGCGATAAGGGGGCGGGGGTGTTTGCGCTGACCGTGGACTAGGGCAGGAATGTTGGGAGTCGAGCGGCTATTCTAGGAGGGCGCCGGCCCTCTCCCTTTTTGAGGCGGAAACCGTACTGGACACCTACCCCCATCTTCTATTCCTCTCGTCCAGTGATGAAGCGCTCGCAAGCAAATTCTGCTGAAAAGACCACGTTGGATTCCGCAATGTCGTCATCATACATCATTCAACCAAAGGTGACTTTGTCGTCCTGATCATTCTGCATCCAGGAGGCTGCGAGGGCTACAAGCAAGAGGGACTGAAGGCGTTGCAGACCACCCGTGATTTTTGCACAAATGAACCGGCCTCCTTCTCCCTCCTCTGATGGCGTATCAGTTAAACTGGGCGTCAGAGCAGAGAAAATCATCCTCTTTGGCCTCTTGTTTTCTTAACAAGACTTACTGACCCAAACCGCTTTTTGTCATCAAAGAGTCTTCCGAATGGATTATCCACACGTGGTGGGTACAAAGAGTTGGACATTTGGGCTGCTTTCATGTTTGGACAGATGGGTACATGCTGATGACGACATTTGTGGGCCGTGACTGGGAGACGTAGGAGGTAGACTGTGGATGCAGGTTGCATTAAACCATGAAGGGACAGATTTTGGCGACGCTGTTCGTTACTGAGATTCACAGGGCCTTACCCTGCGGATAACAGGCCTGACGGTCCTGCACTGATGATCCGCTGGCCTGATGCGTGTTGCGCCAGCACTGGAGGGAGCACCTTCTCTTGTACCTCTACCTCCATATGTCCTACCCCCATCTTTGCTCGCTTACCACCTGAATTTCGCTCCATGTTCAGAAATATACAAATTGAGAAGGTATGGAAAGTTTGGAAAGTCTCTTATTAAAAGACGGAAAATCACAGCTTTTCTCAAATCCCTAAAATCAAAACAAATTGCGGGAAATTCAAATATAACTGCAAAGTAGATCTATTAACAAAGCTGGCCTGCGCCAAAGTGAAAAAACACGTATCTGAAATGTATTCGGATAATTAAAAGGTATTTTTTGGCCCCTTCAATTCACCGTGGTGACTAAAAAATTGCAGTATTCACATTTAAGTGCAAGGTGCCTTAATGAACAAAGCTGGAGTGCGCCAACGTCAAAAAACACTTATCTGAAATTTATTCGGATATTACAAGGTATTTTTGGTACCTGTCAACCTGTGCTGACTTGCTGGATTCTAATTTAAGGACAAGGTGGATATATCAACAAAGGTGGAAATGGGCAAAATTGAAAATGAACACCTATCTGAAATGTATACTAATTAATAAAAGTGAGTTTTGCCCTAACAAAGAGACCTGAGTTACTAGAAAAGATGTGTATCCTAAAAGTTCAGGCTGCCCAATATCCAGGAAATATTTCAATAGAAAAACTGTTATAATAAAGCTATTGCAATGTCTAGACTAAGTCTTGGGTGAACTTTTCCAGTATTCTTTATAGGCTTGTCTATTCGTATAATAATACAAGATATTTTTGGCACCTTTCAATTCCCTGTGGGACTTTTAAAATTCCCTGGTTCAAATTAAGTGCAAGGTGGATATATCAACAAAAGTGGAAGGGCAAATCTTGGTGAACTTTATCCAGTATTCTTTTAGAGCTTGTCTGTGTTCGCCCACGGGGGCCCCCCTCCCTCCCCCACCCCCCGTGACTTTACAGCAGTAGATGCCCTTTAAAATTCCTACCTAACTATATAAAATTTTTCCCAATCTCTAATCTAACAATTGTAAGGATCACAGCTAATAGTAGTTTCTCTGTGAAGAAAATTATAATAATTTCGCTGAGCTGTTTGGACACAAGCAGGCAAACGTCCTTCTGCTCTGAGACGCTGAGAGACACTGGTGGCTGAACAGGAAACGTGTTCTATGAAAAAACAGGTCATGTGATTTTTCCAGCCAATCGCACATACACATCCCATCATGATGTCGCACACACATCTCACCCTGCTCTATTCTGTAATCTGATTTGCTGGCCGCCCCAAAATTACAGGGAAGCGCCGAAAAAGGCGCGATCTTATAAGATGATGCCCCAGATTTTAACCTAAATTTATCGCATGACTAAAAAATCCGATCACCAAAAAAAACTGTGCCGATTTCACTTTGTCGATAATAATGCTCAAACACTATTTTGATCAAAAATTTACAGATTCTGTTTAAATGAAGATATTTTGTATATGATAAATACACACCCTGTATTTGACTCCAAATAAACTAACAGGCTTGGGTAACCCTTGGATAAAAATTGCGCTACAGAAATCACCAGGAACAAATTAACTGGTATGTGTCATGTATAAACGCGGTGTATTTTACTGCACAAAAGCACAAACAGGCTTACTTAACCCTTGGATATAAATTATGCCACAGAAATCACCAGGAAAAATTTACTCGTCTTTGGCGTTTAAAACCACCGTTTATTTTACTGACTACAAAAGCACAAACACGATAATTAAGCCTTGGATATAAATTATGCTACAGAATTTACCAGGAAAAATTTACTCGTCTTTGCCAATTAAAAACACCATTTATTTTACTGACTACAAAAGCACAAACACGCTTAATTAACCATTGGATATAAATTGCGCTACAGAAATCACCAGGAAAAAATTAAAAAATTTTGTTTTATGTGGCCGTAAAAACCCGATATGTTATTTTTTAAAAATTACTTTCTTTTAAAAGGGGCACAAACAAGGGAAACAAATTACCCTTTGGATATAAATTGGCTACAGAAATTTAGGAAAAAATTAACTGGTATGTGGCGTGTAAAAACGCTGTGTATTTTTTTGCTTCAAAAGCACAAACAGGCTTAATTAACCCTTGGATATAAATTATACTACAGAAATCACCAGGAAAAATGTACTCATCTTTGGCGTTTAAAAACACCATTTATTTTACTGACTACAAAAGCACAAACACGCTTAATTAACTCTTGGATATAAATTATGCTACAGAAATCACCAGGAAAAAATGTACTCGTCTTTGGCGTTTAAAAACACCGTTTATTTTGCTGATTACAAAAGCACAAACACGCTTAATTAACCCTTGGATATAAATTGCGCTACATAAATCACCAGGAAAAAATTAACTGGTATGTGGCGTGTAAAAACGCTCCAGTATTTTTCTGACTTCAAAAGCACAAACAGGCTTAATTAACCCTTGGATATAAATTATGCTACAGAGATCACCAGGAAAAATGTACTCGTCTTTGGCGTTTAAAAACACCGTTTATTTTACTGACTACAAAAGCACAAACACGCTTAATTAACGCTTGGATATAAATTATGCTACAGAAATCACCAGGAAAAATCTACTCGTCTTTGGCGTTTTAAAAACACCGTTTTTTTTGCTGACTACAAAAGCACAAACACGCTTAATTAACCATTGGATATAAATTGCACTACAGAAATCACCAGGAAAAAATTAACTGGTATGTGGCATGTAAAAACGCTGTGTATTTTACTGACTACAAAAGCACAAATAGGCTTAAATAACCCTTAGATATAAATTGCGCTACAGAAATCAGCAGCAAAATATTAACTGGTATGTGGCTTGTTAAAATGCCGTTTCTTTTACTGAATACAAAAGCACAAACAGGCTTAGATAACCTTGGATAAAATTGCGCTACAGAATTCAGCAGGAAAAAAAAACGGGTATGTGGCCTTTTAAAAATCCTGTTTCTTTTACTGAATACGAAATCACAAAACAGGCTTATGACAACCCTTGGATATTCAAGTGTTCCACAATTTGACCAGATGGCATTTAAAATGTATATGGAGCAAAATTTGGGACCCACACTGGACTTCAATTACAATACCCCACAAACTGAATCAAAATTATAATGGAAGAGGAGCAGTCTCTGATAAAAGCAGTGACACCCCCCAAAAAAATCGCTGTTAAAAACAAATTTCTTTTGTGTGAGATCTATGCAGCAGATGCAGCAGCGGCACAACGGGAGGAGTGTGAGCAGCCAGCGTCGCGTCCGGACTTATATAGTGTGGTGACGTCACAGAATCCCGCCGGTCTCTGATTGAATTAATCTCTGCACATGTCATTGAGAGTGTTTCTTTCTTCCTCCCAGAGTTCTTTGCCCCCTTAACGCCATGTGCTTGTAGCCATTTTATCAATTAAAAACACGCTTCGTTCCCGCAAATTACCCCAAACTTCTATTTTGTGCAGAATCAAAGTTTTCCTGAAATTCAAAACGAATTCCACTTTGTTAGAATCAATTTGCCCATCTCTACTGGGAACTGTGGGGGCCAATCCAGCAACTCTACTTTATTGTCATTGAACCATTTCTTCTTCAATCTCGATGTATACATAGGGTCGTTGTCCTGCTGGAGCATTAAGTCGTCTTTTTCATACTCATAGTACTCTAGTGTATGAAGTAACTCATCCTGTAGAATATTCCAATATAGTTCAGTATTGAGACCTCCATCTATCCTGGTCAAGTATCCAACACCTTTTGCTGTGAAAAAAACCCATATCATCAAGCTTCCTCCACCGAACTTGACATTTGCTCAATTTCTGTCACATCAAGGGAGGTACCATAAATCCCAACTGGACCCCAGCCCATTGTCCCTACCTAAATAACCTACTGCCCTAAATGGTAGACCGCAACTGGGCAGCAGGCCCTATACTAATAATGTTCAGGGGCCGTCAAGTGAAAGGATAGTCAAACATTCCGGGTCAGTAACAGATCAGTAATGTAAGGCCCCAAAATGGAAGAAAAGAGAGAAACTGGAAAACATGTCAAGGTCAGAGCACTGTCAGGAGCAAAGTACCAAATCAGAAAATAAGCCAATGTCCAATAACAAGCAGAGGTCTGGTACATGAATAAAGCAAGCAAACAATCAAATACAGGTAAGAATAGGCAGCCAGGAAACTATCACAGACGCAGCCTTCAGTTTGCAGGAGGTTTAAATTTGACGCCCGTACACTGCCCCCGTAGCTGATTTGTGCGGTCTCCAGGCCCTCCCATTTGCCAGTGTGACACGCCCCCTGTCTAGAGTGGCTGGAACTCAAACAACCTCTAGCAAAGTGACTCTCAAAGTGGGGTCATAAACCTAGGGAATCAGCAGCTCCCTGCAGGCTGAATGCTGCCTAGGTAAACAGGTACTGACAATTTCTCAGTCTGTTAGTACCCTTTTACCTTGATTCTTCCAGACCCATTTACACCCATTTGTAGCACAGTCTATTGACTTTCGTTTTATTGCTCTAAATCACCAGTTTCCAATCTTCTACTGTCCACTTTTCATACTTTTTTGAGAACTCGAGCCAATGCTACTTATGACGATATTAAAGTCAAGGCTTTTTCACCTTTTTATCGTGCCACCATTCCAGACTTGTGTAATCCAAGTCGCACAGTGCTTGCATGGCCGTCTGTGATCTGATTATTATGAAGCATAAGAGGAACCTCCACTGTTGTGTTTGTCTTGCCAGAACTAATAAGCCAACTTGGGAAGCATGTCAAAAAATGCTAACAAATATAATAATATATACTTAACCCAGATGGTCCTGGAAACAATTTCATGGGAAATGTGCAGCTCCAACGTACCTTTCGCCTGCGCTTTGTCAATGGGTATTAAATTAACAAAGCGCAGGTGAAACGTGAGACGGGGCTGCACGGTTTTCACGACAATGTTTCCAGGACCATCTGTGTTAAGTATATATTAATATATTTGTTACCATTTTTTGACACGAATCACTATGAATTATTTCACTTATATATGTTGGTTTAATCAAATGTTTATACTATAATTATGTACTGACCTTCTCTGGGCTTACTTGTTTCCATGTTGGGGGTTGATTTTTTTAGCATTCTTTTTGATGATGTTTACTAATTTTGTATAATATATTTTTAAATAATCCTCAATAAATTATATAACTTAATTTTCATTATTTTTTGTGTCAATTTAATTTGGTGTATATTTACAGTTTAATGTCAATGTTGTATATTATTTACAACTGATATGTAATACCGGCATTATTAATAGGTTTGCTCCTTTTGCTTGTCAGTGTATATACATTATACAGAATTTTTCATGTAGCCCCTAATTATATGGAAACCACTTTTGCCGCATAAAACACCTACATCAGGGAAAGAATAAAAATGTCTTGACTGTTGAAATATGAATGATATATGGATAAGTTATAGCTGATCATCATAGCCCTTTCAGGCTATGTCAGAAAGGGGTTAATAATTGCATGTAGGGTACATGTACAACTTGTTCTACTCTTGTTACTTGTTTGGACTGTATTGTTAAATAAATTGAATAAAAAAAATTATGTTATTGTGATTAAGAAACGTAAAAAAAGCTTGTAAAATACACATATACAGGATTATGATGTAATCACTAATTTTAAAGCAAAAACCGGGCAAATACCCAAGCATATATGACATCATAACGAGAAAAACAAAGGGAAATAAAATATTTTTGTAGCCTCACAGATTTCTTAACAATGGGCACCCACAAGACTCATTAAAAAGCCCATGGAAAATCCACTAAAAGGGTTATGCAAAAAAGTTGTAAAACTTACAATTTGAAAAAAAAATAATATTTTTTGTCCCTTAAATGAATTTTTCATTATGTGATCTTTTTGATGCTTTCTTTTTATCTTTTCCCCAGAGTTACATTTAAATTTTTTTGAAAACCTTTAAAGTGAAAAAATTTTTTTTTTTTTTTATTTGAGGACTGATTCAAAATAAAAAGGTTTCCAGAGAACTTTCAATCTAAAGTTAAAAAAATTTAAAACTTTATTTTCCACTTGTAGGCAAAAATTTGTCTCAAATTTTCCTTGAAAAGGATTTTTAATTTAAACCTTTAAGGATTAAAATTTAATTTTCCCTGGGTTTTTTACTTTTTAAATCATTCTTTTCCCCTGGTGAGAGATTATGTAACCCCCCCCTTACACAAATATATGCCCCAACATTTCGATTTTAATTTTTAAAGATGGCAGGGCTTATCAATAGTTTTAAATTTTAAGGGGCCCAAAAAAAGGCTCCTTTACCTTTGGTTTTCTGGTGTTTTCAACTATATGTTTAAAAACCATATTTAAAACAACAGATTTTTTAACTCCAAAATCCCCCAATTTTAGTAGTGTTATCAAAATCGTTTTTGCTGCAATATTTTCTTAAGTAAAAAATTTGAAAAAAAACATTTTTGAATTATTTTACAAAACCCATAGGAAAAAAAGGGGAGAAAAAAGCTACGCAAAGCATGGGGAAAAAAGATAAAAAACATCTGGAAACATTTTACTTTATCATATTTAGGAAAAAATATAAATTTTTTTTATGCAAAAAAAAAAATTTTAAAAAATTTATGCACATCAATCCCCAACGTCTATAAAAGTAAAAAAAAAGCCCGCAAAAGACCTTAAAAGTTGGGAAAGGGAAAAATATATCAAAAAGGGCACAAACCAAAAAAAATTTTTAAAAAATAATAAAAAAATTTAAAAATAATAATAATAATAATAAAAAAATTAAAAAAAAAAAAAAAACCAAAAAAAGCCCCCAAATTTGATTACCTGGACTTCTTGAAATTTTTTCTTTTGTTAATTTGGGCTTTCCTTTTTGCTTTAAAGAAGCCCACCCTTTTTCCGCAAATTTCATGTTTAAAAAACGGGTTTTCCCCTTTTTCCCGTTTTAATTTAAAAATTTCCCAAATTTTATAAAAATAGTTTTTCCCCCTCCCTCCCCAGTCTCAAATGCATGGGCCCCTTTTTAGGGGGGTGGCTTAAAAGTGGGGCCCTTTAAAAAAGTTTAAACCCCTTTTGGTTTACTTGATCTTCTGAGCTTGCCCTATGAGCTGTTTGCCTTTGTGTCTAGGACACACAGAACTACTGAAGCTTCTTATAAATTAAAGAGTGACTTAAAGAAGATAAGTTATATTTAAAAAGTGCCATTACTTTGGAAAAATAAACTTATGCCAAGCATCCCTGAACTTTTGACATGCGCCCAAGATATGTTATGCTATGCTGATGCAAGCACTGGAACATGCAAGACTTTTATAAACCCACATACGGGCGGTTCATACATACTGTCACATTCTTTTACAATCCTCTTATTGATTTAGAACGGGGTGTGTTGACACCAAGTATAATACAGTAAAGAAATATTATTTGGATCCCTTGCTGATTGTGTAAATTGACACTGACAAAAAACGAGTGAACAGTCTCTAATTTTTTAGAGGATAGTTTTGATTTGTTAAGGGTTGTTGTCTCTACAAGTCACTTTGCAATGTGTTCCATTGCAGTGACTACTTAGTCCTAGATATCCTCCTCTTGGTATTGGCTGTGTGATCAGCTCCTCAGGTTCACTATAGCTACAGACCCGTCTTTGATGTTTCGTGATTAGGCTGCCACGTGCCTGGTTGCTATAGCTACAGTCCAATAGTCACTCAGCAGCTCATCACTGCATGACAGTAGAAGCAGTAGAAGTCATGTAAACATAGCCCCTGAATTCAAAAATGAAACTGAGAAAACAGGACTATAGTAAATGAATCATATGTTTGTAGTGAGAAAACCTGTTTAACACTGAGAGATAGAATATCAAAAATAAAATCCAGAAGACAAAATACATTGTATAATTTATATGAATTTATTTGCATTTTGCAGTGAAAAAAAAATAAGTATTTGATTCCTTGATGATGGAGGGTTTGCACATTATGTCAGGGAGGGGAAATTTTTGGTCTACTCATCTTTGCAGATCAATCTCTAAATTTATTACGATTTTGTAGGCTGTACTTGGCAACTCAGAGTCTTTCACTTCCTCCATAAAGTTTTCTATGGGATAAGTCTGGCAGACTGGCTGGCCACTCCATGGACACTTAATATGCCTCTCTTGAGACACTCCTTCTAACATGCAATGGCTGTATGTTTGTGAGTTCGCATTGTCTTGCTGGAAGACCAGCCAAGACCAATTGTTAATGTCCTGGGGAGCAGGTGACAGGGAAAAGGAGGTGTTGCAACTTTTGAAAGTGGGAAACCATGACAAAGTTGGAGAATTCAAGGGGCGACGTGTTATGTGGTTGGCAAAAAATTGGCATGATCACGCCCATATTCTTGTTGGTTTACCACCGCCACCCTTCGAAAAAGCCACACCCACTCTGCCCTGACTGCATAAACGGTCTCTGTGAAGAAAGCCAGGTTGTTTCCCCCACTAGCCAGGTTTAGATGCCCCCCTCTAGCCAGGTATAGATACCCCCTCTTGCACAGGTAGTGCCCTCATTGCCAGGTACGTTTTTAGTAGCCCCCCCTTTAACCAGGTAGTGACCCATAGCCAGGTAGTGTCCCTTATAGCCAGGTAGTGCTCCACTGTCTATAAACCAGGGCAGTTGCCCCTTACAGCCAGGCAGAGATGCCCCTTTATTGCCAAGGAAGTGCCCCTTACAACCAGGTAGTAGATGCCCCCTTTGTAGCCAGGTAAGTGCTCCTTATAGCAGATACTGATGGCACTCTTAGCCAGGTAGATGCCCCCTCTTAGCCAGATAGTGTCCCTTACAGCCAGGTAGATGCCCCCTTGTAGACAGGTAGATACCCCCTTGTAGCCAAGTAGTGCCCCCTTACAGCCAGGTAGTGCCCCCTTACAGCCAGGTAGAGGCCCCCTTGTAGCCAGGTAGATGCCTCCTTGTACCCAGGTAGTGTCCGCTTATAGCCAGGTAGTGCCCCTTACAGCCAATTAGTGCCCCCCTATAACCAGGTAGTGCCCCCTATAGCTAATTAAAATAAAATATAAAACTTTCTTACCTCACAGGTTCCCTGCAGCTTGAAGCAGTCGAGTCGGGCGAAAGTTGGTGGTTGTTTTGTTATGATTAATTGGGGTTTTGTTTTGTTAGTTTTATTTTTGTGGGTTAGTTTTGTTTTGTTGTATTAAACTCCAGACATCTCCTGAGGCAGGCAGAGGTGCCGACCAAGGAGGACTCAGAGCGTCACATGGGGATGTGAGTACGTCCATGCGTCACTACCCCTGAGATTGGCAGACAGAAACTGTATGTACAGCTACCGCGATGTGTCGTTAAAGTTGTGCGCTCGTACATTACAGAGTGAGAAGGGAGGGAGGGGAACACCCCTCTGCATCCTCCTGTTACCAGCAGCTGCACTGAATGTGCAGCTGCTGACTGACACTGACACCCTCTGTTGAGTGGCGCCCGCCTCATCCGCCTTTAGGAATGGCCCGGCGGTGCCTGATTGCATCCTGACGATACTCTGGCACCACTGTCATTTAAAGAACCCCCACTTCCTGCTGGCGGCGGGAGGTTCACCGACACTTCCGAGGGGCGCGAAAAGTGACCCAAATTAGCGGGAAGCCCCCGCCCAAATCGGGAGAGTTGGCATGTATGGTCTATATTTCTCCCAATAGTTAATAGGGCTCTCCAGTCTGTAGGTAGGTGTAAATGTCCCCCAGTAGGTTATAGGTATATAGGGTCCGCTAGTATGTAGGTAGGTCTATATGTCCCCCAGTAGGTAATAGGGCCTCCAGTCTCTAGGTAGGTCTTTATTTCCCCCCCAGTCGGTTTAAGCTGCCCCCAGTCTAGGTATGTGAGGGTATATAAGAACTGTAGAGCACAGTAGGTTGCCATTGGATACCACTGGGTAGGTAGTGGCAGTTGACAGTTAGGCAGTTGGCAGTTTTGGGCCTGTATATGTGTTAGCACTGTTGGGTTGCAATGGGAGACCTGGTAGTTGAATGGCCTGTATATAGCAGACAAAGAGTTAATGGTTCAGAGTTAGTGATAGGCAGGTTGGGCCTGTGTCTGTAGAATGCATTGAGTCAGCAGGAGCTAGGCAGTCAATTCGCAAGCTTGGAGGGTGGAACTGGGCTGGACAGGAAGTGGGGACAGTTGGTGCTGAGGTTGATGATGCTGCAACTGTGACGGGTTTACTCTGAGAGTCTGTGAGAGACAGAGAGAGGATAGGAGGAGAAGTGTGCCCCTCAGAGAAGGAATAAGGAACCCAGGAAGGGTGGCAGATTAATCTGGTTATCATTCCTGGTGTCCAATGGTCACATGGACATGTAAATAGTTCCAGTTTTTTCAGCAGAAAACTAGGAGAGGCCAGGGAAAGGTCCCCACTTCCAGAGGCAGGTAGTGTCCAGAGGAAAGACAATGATGCGGGAAGTAGTGGGAGAAGTACAGTAGAAGTCCTGAGGCCTAGTAGAAGGACTCTACTGAAAGGGTCAGGGAGAGCATTGAGGACGGTTAGAGGAGAAGTTGCTGGATGTAATGCAGACAGTTGGTGAAGGCAGAAAGTAAATATGCCTTGTCTGTCTTGTTAATCCAGATCCAGAGCCATCTTTTAAAAAGCTCAGGGATTATGGGCCCCTGGGCAGAACACTGCAGTGGGCCTGTCCAAATACATGACAATACACTAGCGTGCTTCTAGCCCTCCAAGCACACCCTCTATTATCACTCGACACTTATGTTGGAACAGGCAGCCCTGCGCCTACAAGAATGATTGGCAGGGCAGCGAGCCTTGGCTCCACTTCTCTTCCATGGTTTTAGTTGGTTTTTTGACATCCCAAAAAACACAAAACATTAAATAAGACAAAGCCAACCATTGGATTCAGTGGGTTTTTATGTTTCTTATATTCCTGGGACTAAAACATACCCCACATGAGGACCCCTATAATTGTGGGGAGCCCCTTCCCAGGGAGGAAACTGGAAACAATAGCTGTGTACACATCTGCGATTTAGGGATTTATGTTTTTTTGACAAATGCGTCAGATCTTTGGGGCTTGCGGGAAGTGTGGGGTAAATCAGAAGTCTATTAACTCGCAGTAGGTGACCATCAATTATGGTCCCAACACCTACCACATCTACACAATCCAATACTTAAAAAGAAATCTAACGGTTAAGATAAGGTTGGTTTGCTCTGAGGGGCGCTGAATAAAAGGCGCCCGGGTATTGGCCAGTCTTGGAAAATTTTTCCGGACGTATTCAACAGGAATTACGAACTGTTGAACATACACCCGTTGACGGGTATGGTTGGGTATTATCGAGGGAGTTCTTTTAGGGCTGTTCCTGTTACCTCCAGGGTTAGGGTCGGCACTTAGTTAGAAATGTATGGATCGATGGTAGGTGTGGTAAAACGGGACTATAGTGAGGGGAGTGGAGGGCAAACAAAACAACCATTTAACATTTTCTACTGGTTATTTAATGGTATCATGTCTGATTCATTTGTCAGTTATGGACACACACTGTAGGTTCTATAAGGCTACCCATATACAAGTCTTATAGGAAGGTAATATATATGTCCCCCAATATTCATGAGTTGCAGTATTAAGATTAGGAATTACCACCTATATTGTTAGGTTTAGGTATAGATGTCCATTTTGTAGGTTATGAATAATGAGAGATTATTTAAAGAGCAGCAACGCCACAAATTGGGCCTGTATCGGTGTTGAGACGGGTTTTAGGCTTATTTGCATGCGTAGTAGCACAATTTACATGTTTGGTTTGTGGGGGTATTAGTGCTTTATTGGAGATACAAAACAAAACTTTGGGGATATTTTGTATGTGTCTTTATAGTAACATTAATCTAATCGTCTAAAATGTCTGGTTTATAGGTGTAGGTTTAATAGTGTTATAGTGTGCCCTCAATTATGTTAGTCTAGGTCTACATATTTCCATTGTTAGGTATGTTATTGTGGGCCATCCTCTTTATGTTTTGTCAGGTTATGGTCATATCTCCACAATTGGTTATAGGGTATCTCCCCAAAGTCTGACTAGGCTTTTAGGTTATATAGGGCAGTCAGATTTAAAAATTAAAAAAATAATAGTACTTGTCAGTAGTAATGAAGCAGGACAGAGATTTAGGCCTGCTTGCATTTATTCTTTTTGAAGCTTCCTCAACCAGACTCTTGATTATGTTTGCCTGCGCTCACACACTTACTGAGATACCCTATATGACAAGGCCTATATAGTTAGTTACGTAAACCATCTATAAATATGTACGATCGCTGAGTCGGCAAAGCTGCGGCGCATTGCGCGCTCACAGCGACGACAGGCACACAGAAGCTGGTGATTCTTGGTCTTCTAATTGCTCCGGCATCATATTGAATATCGCGCTATAAATTAACTCCCAGAAGCAACCTATGAGAAAATCTCGGCTAGCTTACGCTCAGCTCGTTTGGCATGGGGTATGTTCATTGTTTCATAGTTTGTAAGGTCTAAAAAAAGACCAAGTCGGTCCATCTAGTTCAGCCTGTTGTTGCTCTAAGAGGTGTTGATCCAGAGGAAAGCAAATTACCCCACAATGAGAGGCTTTAGAAGCCAAATTGTCCATCATTTTTAAGGGGGAAAATTCCTTCCTGACTCCAATTGTCGGGCAATCAGAAAAAATCCCTGGATCAATGGACCCCTCTCACTGAATCCTAGTCACTATCTAAACTGTTATATTCTTTACTGCTCCAGGACAATGCAATCCCAAACCCTTTTTTGAAAACTACCTGTTATTGACATTCACTTGAACAAAGTCCCTCTGGCCAGATCGGAATATCCATAGCTCTCACGGCTCTTACTGTAAAAGATTCCACTTTAATCTATACAGTTTATGTAGTAAACTTTCGTTTACTCAAGGAACGTACTTATTAAAGGAATGCCACCCTCTGTTATAGATTATCAGCCACTGTGTTGGAGAAGTAGTTTACGTGTTTATTTAAAATTATTGGTGAGACGAGTTGTGTCGAGAAAGGGTTGACGTTTGTATGAACCATTGGTCAAGGGTACGGTGGGGGGGATTTATGTGGGTGAGCTTGGACAACAAAGTCTGAAGGATAAGCTGCTTGCCTCAATCAGTGTTTTAAGTTTTTTAAATTATTTTTCGGGAAAAATTAATATATTATTATGCAAACACGCGCTTACCACAAACATCTTACACTAACCGTGTCACTGTCGTCCACCAGTCCTTTATGATTTTCTGTTCCTATGCCCCGCTTCGCTCTTGTACATCTGTTTCAAGCTCTACAATGGTTCTTTTCCTGTGCACTCAGGTGCCACAAAACTGTACACAATATTCCAATCCCGTTGTTCGAAGGTCTCCTTCACCAGTGATAGTAGTTCTATTAGAGACGTTTGGCAATCCTGAGGATCGGGAGACGTAGAGTTGGAGTTTGGTGATATTTTCATCTGGGGTTGCAATTCTTTGAACCTAACAAGTGTTGTAAAATGCACAACATGATCCTATATATTTGCTTTTGGAACTCGCTACTGGACTAAGTAGCCTGACTAGGCGGATAGGCGGATTTACCTATGGTTTTCGTGTGTCAAGGGACTAAATTTTTATAGGACACGGAGACATGGGATAGGGGTTAAATGATGGTAGGGGGCCCCACTCCTCCAACAATCACTATTACCTTTTATTTTCCTAACTCCGTTTTTCCCCATATTTAAACATGTAATCATGTAATTGGGTTTTCACCTTCTCATTCCACATCTCATAGCTTTTGACGTGTGCACTTATAAACCTTGCATTTATCAGTTGATTTATTTTTCTTTAAACTCATCTGCCATTTCCCTGCCCAGGCTCCATTCTCCAACTATTATCCAGATCCCTTTGTAATAACATATTATCCTACTCTATAGATTGTCATCCGTGGTGATTACCTTTACAGAATGACGTTTAAACTGTTTACGTTACATCATTTCCCTTGGCAAAGTAACATAAAAGCCTCATGATCGATATTATACCCTGTGTATTCACTGTGTAAGATTCATTAATGAAAATGTTAACAGAGGATGGGGACCCAATACTGACCTTGTGGTATCCACACACTAGTAACAGCGATCCTGTCTAAAAAGTTGTCCAATGTAGTTGAGGCTGGGGATAAGGAGTTCGGTAGTAACACTTTTTCGTTCCTCCACCCTGACGTGGGAGTCGTGCCACTAGTGAGCCTCAGAGTTCTTACGTTCACCACTTGCACACATTTTCCCCCAGTCCAAGCCCATTCTAATTTTATTTACCACCTTTTTATGTGGCACCGTCTGAATCAAATGCTTATAGGAAAAATCTAGATATACTGACAATTCCCAGTGCCTCACCCGATCCAAGTCTAGCACTGACTTCCTCATAGAAGCTTGACTGAGATTAGTCTGACAGGACCCGATCCTTCATGAACATCCATGCTTTGGAACGCGCACTGTCTTGGGTTTTGGTTTTTCTTACCTTTATTTTCAGATTGTGATACTACCAAGGAAATAAGCTTCTTCTGAGAAAACTCCGTTCAAACCTTTTACCTACAACACGAGGTTAAGCTTATGGCCCTATAGTTTCCGGGATCACTTTTTTGACCCCTTTTTTGAATATTGGCCACCACATTTGCCTATGCCGCCAATACTTTGGGAACTATTACCCCGTTTATTAGACAGCTCCATGAATTTAAAGAATAGGGAGTCCTATCTATGACCACATCACTTTACTCTCTTAGGGGACACCGTGGCGTGTATGCCATTCTGGACCTGGGGATTTGTTCATATTTTATATCTTACTAAGACGGTGATGCTATTCTTCACTTTCATGTGAAGCCCCCACCCCACCCCCATAGGTAGTTGAGGGTTTGTTTTCTGATAGGTCTTGTTTAAGGGGTTGGGGGTTCAGATATTACATTTTCTAATTAATTTTTATAAATGGTTGATCTAGTGGGGGATATCTATGAGAAGAGCGCATGATCACGCGAGAGATTAATGGAATATGGGGCTGACGTACGGATGGGGATGTAATCCTTGGGGTACTGGTTTTTTGTGGGAGGAGGGCGAGAGGGGTGTTGTAACTGGTGAGGGAGAGGGAGGCGGCGGGTGAAAGATGACGCAAGAGTAGGGAGATAACAAGACAATGGGGAGAGGACGGTGACTTTTTAACAATTTGGTCTGTGATTGAATTCTGTTGGTGGAGTTAGGGGTAGGGCTTGAGGGGGTAGTGGTCGTGCTTAGCAGTCGGGGGTTTTTTTGGTGAGGTGGAGTTTATGTAGCCGTTGAAAGTAGAGTTTAGAAGTATATAGGGTGGATAGGGTTAGTTGTGACAATTCGTTGTGTTATTATCCTTGGGATAATTAGGGCAAAGGAGACTTAGGAGGAGGGAGGAAAGGGTAGACTGGGTTGGGGGTATATTAGGGTGGTGGGTGTCGTGGGTGGGAACGTGAAGCGTCGTTGTGACAGAGGATCAGGAACGAAAGCCCGATGAAAGTGGGGCTGGGACTAGACCTAATCCGGGGATTGAGAGCGGTAGTATTAAAAGAGGTGGAGTGAGGGGGGGGAAGGAGGGAAGTATTGGGAGTCTAGTTAGGTCTGAAAGTCACTAGGGTGACATATGGCGCGGGGATCGGGGGCATAGGGGGGGGGAAAGGGGGAGTTGCGGGGGGGGGTGGTAATGCTTATAGGGGCTTTGGGGTGCGGTAACTTGGGGTAAAGAAAGATATGGTCGGGGGTGAAAGTGTCTGCCGATGTATTTGGGGGGTGGGGGTTTTTGGTTTATTTTGGTTGAAATTTGGAGAGGGCTGGTGGTGGGAGGGAATGTGCGGGGGGTAGTTAATAAATGGGGACACAGGCTTATGAAGGTGTTGATGGAACACAAGACTGTTCTAGATATAGTTCCTGGTTCGGCATTTTGTGTGTTATATTGGTGAAGTGCAAGAATCTAATTACTGTAATTCGTGTTTGTAACTGACAGTTTTATTCGTTTTTTGCTATTCACATTTAATAGGATGTGCGACCTACTTACTTGACAATAACACATAAAACAAAAAAAAACAACTCATATTGCCAAACGGAAATTATCCATTTATTTCCCAAATAAACGGAAAAATGTATTATATTTGGTCAACTATTCCCCTGGTGTCCCTTTCTCACCATGAATTACCTCTTATTTGTTAACTCGCTGTCAGGTCTATTTAGTTTAATATTAGGTTCTAGAAGGGTCCTAACATCTTTCCTCTTTAGTCGGTTCCTGCACCCTTTTGCAAAGGTATTAATTATTCATTAGTTATTGACAAAAACAACCCTGCGACTATGTTTCCTTTATGAAGAGCTACAAAGCTTCAGATTCCAATGATTGTCTGGATAGTTAAAGGTGCCCCATAATAATAACTTCATTCTGATTAGCCGCCTCATATCATATTTGCCTGAGAAGAGTTCATCACTATTCCATGGTATCGATTTCCTGTTAATATTTTGTGGTGGGCCTATAGCAGACTCCCTATTAGTAATTTGATTTTTGTTAATTGTTGTTGCCCCCCCAATGTATTAATTTACAACTAATGGTTATCCACATGTTCATTACCTGTACCTATATACTTCCTGCACGTGATTGCGCCCTGCTTCAGACAGAGATTTTTTACTTAGGAGACTGGACACCTCCCCCTTTCTCTCAGCAATGTATCTTTACTCGATCACATCTTCTAAATAGACTGTAAACCCGAAGCAAGGTTATCACGGCCAGTCGCTATGCTCTCGTTCCAGCGCCAGGTATCATGTTATCCCCACCCTATAGTCATATTTTTGTTCAGCTATTAATACTTCTAGTTTCATTAATTTTGTTGGTCAGACTCCTCGGCATTTCAGTGGTCAGCAATGCAAGTTTATGATTTTTTCATGTTTTTATTTCCTTTTCTCCCCTGATCTTTTTATCTCATTGCTACACCCCCTCCCTCTCCAACTCCAACCCTGTTTTATTCCTAATTCATCAGTACTCTCTATCTCTCACTATCTATGCCATGCTATATGTGTTAGTTACCCTCACCCCTCAGTCCTAGTTTTAATATTACTCCAAACTTCCTGGGCCATTTTGTCCCCCAATACAGCTGCACCCTCCACCATTCTAGAGTGACAGCCATCCCCTAGTCTGTAGCCAAGACAGAAGTCAGCCCATGTTCTCCAAAACCCAAATCCTCTCTTTCATACACCAATTTTTAAAGGCCACTTATTCACTTTCTATAATATCCTGCTGCCTTTACTATGGTGTAGGCTCGTGTGTGAACAGGTAAGTATTTGTGAAAATATTTACCTTTCCTTGGAGGTTCATTGCCCTGAGATTTTGGCTTAATTCCCTAGAACATCAGTTTGTTTTAAGACACTCCAACTACCTCTAACTTTGTCATTGGTGCAAGTGTGGACCATTGACCACAGCTGGATTCTCAACAGGCCCCCACCCAGCAATCTCAGTCCTCAACACGTATTTCTCGATATGGTCGAACCCCGCCGGCCCCATAGGGTAAAAAACACACTGTTCGACGATCCGGATCTTTGCGGCAAGATTGCCTGTCTGTGGCCCCTTTATAAAGTGCGGTAAAACGTTATATCAGAAGAAAAAGAGCTCAAACCTTCAAAAAATAAAAAAATTACATTAAAATAAAATCACTGTTCAAAAATCTTAGAAAAGGCGCAATATCTGGAATTTAGGATCTTGGGATAATTGACCAGGGGAAGCCGGGAAAATACAGTAAATTCAAAATTTCATGAAAGCGCTTTCATTGAAACACAATTTAAAACCTTTGGGGAAGTATTGACCAATCAAATTCATAGGCCGGGGGACAGGTTTAAAAAATACAATAAAAATGTCAGAAGAAAAGAGCTTGTTTGGTTGAGCTCTAGCGGGTGGCATGGCTATCTCCGGCCAATCAAAAATAGGGAGCGACATGACACATTTCTAACCTATGGAGATGTTAGATCCAATCAAAATCAAAGGCGGGGGGGGGGGGGCCGGGACAGTTCAAAATACAAGTTTTAGAAAAAAGGCAGAAAGGGAGGCCTAGAAAGATGAAGAAAATAGAGTTGATTGGCTGAAGCTAGCGGGTCACGGGATTGGTATCCCAGCCAAATCAGGAGCGTAGGAGCTACATCTCCATTGATAGATCTATGGACTGAGATCAGCGCAATGATAATATCGGCTCTAGTGCCGGCGGCCATGGAGCAGTATGATTAAAAAATTTTCTTTTTATTAATTAAGGTGTAAAATATTACTCTGGAAAAATTTGAGGCCTGTGAAAACCTTCTCTATAAATAATAAAATTCAATGTTTCGCTTTTAGGGGGATTAGGTTGTGTGTTGGTTGGAGTTAAATCCGATTAATGCGGTTTGTCGCCCGAGACCGGCGCTATATAAGGAATTGCGATGTTTATAGGAGAATTGCTGGGAAATACAGTATTAATTCAAATTAGTTTAAGCTCTTCTCAATTGGTCGGCCATAAACCATGCCAATCAGAATAGGAGCGACGGGAGGACTTCCGGGTTCCGGGCTGGCGGTCGGACACGAGCGGCGGGTAAAGGAGTCCCGGCTACCCCGCACCTAAACAGGCATTATTTGGCCGCTTTGACGGCGCAAACCTGCTCCACGGAACACGGAGGGGGACGCTGCACCCGGTTTACCGCCGCGCGAATTTATGGAACAAGAGATATCTCCTCCAGTAGCTGGCCACAAAGATTCGCGCATTCTCTCCCGCCCCGCACGCCACGTGGAGAACGAGCGCACGAGTGGCGGATCTGGCTACACAAGACCCAGGGCACCCCGTTTGAGGTTACCGCCCCCGATCCTGGGATTCTCCTCCCTGCGGGCTTAGCAGACGCCGCTTTATCCAGGCCATAGAAGTTATAAGGCTCTGGCATTGGAAGTGGCCAGGTAAACATCGCCCAGACCTTCAGGAGTCGCTGGTCGGCCACGTTTAAAGGGCCCAGCCCTGAACAAAGTGCACCCAAGACCTCAGACGCAGGGGGCCCCACATAGAGGGAGCTAGTAGCACCGAGTGCAGCAGTGGAGGTCTGACAATGTCTCACTTCAAAGAGTAGCTATCCCTAAGTAGAAAATCATATTCTTGCCCTGCATGAGGGCGATAATGAGAGGACCTGCGTGAATTCGCTCCAGAGGAGCAGCCTCATGAGGCATCGGTGAGTCCAGGGGTCTCTCAGAGCAACATCAACAGCTGAATTGCAAGAGTATTTTCCAAAAACTGAGATACCCCAGGCCATTGGACCATCACCCGTAGTCACAGAGTGGAGAAAGGGGCCACATCGCATGGTACAGGGTGATAAAACCTAACCAGGAGCCACGGCAGGCAACCAAGAACCAGAGACCCGCGTAACGGTTCATTGCTAAATATCTGGACTACTACGACAAGCTAAGAGATACTCCAGGCATTATAGAAAGCTGACTGAATCTGCCTTCCTCTCAGAGGCCCAAAAGTATCACTTTTTAGAGGACCTTTTCTAATGGAGGTGTCCTCGAGCAGAAGAAAGAAGAGCGTTCAGCAAGCTGCTGCACCATCCTCTTCCACCAAGAGATACGTTTCCAGATGCTGTACCCAGCACACTAAAAGTATTCCTTCAAATGGGAGGCCCCACCCCAGTTCCTTCACCTCGACGACTAGAAGCGGAGATGTCCTGTTTAAAAGAACTCCTGTGGCCCTGCAACTCAAGAACTCGTCGCTTCAAGCAGGAATCAGATCAACTCGACGCCAAATGACAAGCACCTCTAATCTCACCGCAGATCCCACTCCTCCTGCGGCTGTGAAAGGATCCTCAAGGCATCGCACTCTACCGGACTCGCCGGCAAAGAGCCCCATCTGACAACTCTCTTGGGCTCCTCCTGGAAGTGACTGTACCTAAAGGGTCGTGAGTAATACGAACTTTTTGCCCCTACCGAGGTCAATTTTGGATCTCTGCTACGGACCCCAATAGAGATGTAGAGGATGTTTTTGAACTTGAACTTATGTATGTTTTTATTCATCAGCTAGAACGCCTTATAGTGGACCGCACTTGTTCGCTTCAGTTATAGAAATTCCATTAATGAAGGGTACTTTTATAAATTTTGAATTTTTAAACTTTAAATTTT
Organism: Phyllomedusa bahiana; assembly: GCA_025379985.1. Taxonomy (NCBI): domain Eukaryota; kingdom Metazoa; phylum Chordata; class Amphibia; order Anura; family Hylidae; genus Phyllomedusa; species Phyllomedusa bahiana. Next base: position 43,840 of record JAODAL010030661.1, read on the forward strand.
AACTTAAGCTTAACTTTACCTCTGGACTTTACTTTTTACTCCAGTTATAGCTACTATTTAGGTATAAGGAAAATGTTTTCCCTTCGGGTTTAATTGTTATCAGACTTAAAGGTACAGATTTAATAAATGCGCCCTGTTCTGATTTCGCTCTTTGTAGCTCTGGGTAGATAGATACTTACCTCTCTTTTGGATGCGGGGGCTGGGATCCGGACATGGCGCAACCTTTGATTTGTCCCTCGGGATCATACCGCGACAGGAAAAAAAAGTCGCAAGTCCATGGCGCACAATGAAGCCAATGAAGATGGAAAAGCTGTCTCTCTGCGCGTTTTTATTATTTTCTAGGTTCTATTCTGTTATTGTTATTACGTTTGCTGTGCCGTTTCAACAACTGATGGGTCCCGCTTGTTTGTGCGTTCGGTGCACAGCCCCTTATGTATTTCGATATCAAGCAAGGGGCACCATACTTGGGCAGACCCCAGTGGGAAACGCCCTGTCGTACCGCCCTCCATGAGAATTATCTCTGGAACATCACAGGGCTGCGCTCCCCCAACAAGCGAGGTCAAGATTATTTCAGGATACTTAAAAAATTACATTCCTGATATAGTTCTTCTACAGGAGACTCATCTGAGACAAGAGGATTTTCAAGTGATGAAGAAGTGAATCGTGGGGTGGGACACGTATATGGCTCACCTGCAGTAAGGGATCAAGGCCGGGGCTGTTCTTAAACTTCTTATCAATAGGGCCTTCCCCTTTTCACCCTAATTTCAAATGAATCAAGATGATGAGGGTGTAGTAGTTCTCACTGTTCATCAACTGTAATGGTACACAGGTCAGTTTATACAATGTGTATGGCCCCTAATGCCCAGAATGACCCCTTCTTCGCCGGATCTGGCCAACAAAGGTTCAGGCAGATACCAATTACCTCCAGGATAGTGGGGGGAGACGATGAACTCTTGTATTTAGATAAGACAACTCGACAGGGAAACGAGCCCAGAATGCAACCACGACGGACGAGACGTCAGCGTTGTACTAATGGCCACAGTGAATGTGCTAGATCATTTATTAGATCGTAACAGACCTTTGGGCATGGTTGGACCCGACGGACCTCACCAGATAGCAGAGAATACTCTTTCTTCTCCCCCGGTTGCACCAGTCTTCGGTTCAAGGACTGGATTCGCCCCCCCCCCCCCCCCCCCCCCCCCCACCCCTTACCCTCCCCCCCCCCCCCCCCCCCCCCCCCCCCCCCCCTGTACTAAGCTACTCAGGACCCACTGTGGAGGATCGTATCCGCACCAGAAATTCCTAGATATCGTTTTATATCCGACCACTCCCCGATTGAGTGGGAACATTGCAGACACCTACCCCAAAGGATTTCAGATTTCATATGGCGGGTTCCCTACATTACCTCCCTAAAAAATGAGTGGTGAGAGCGTTTTTGTGGACAGGTGAGAGGTTGGTGGCTCGATATTTCAAACAAACTATGCGGAGCACTTGACAAATATATCCTTATACTGGGCCACTGCTTAAATCAGTTCTGCGAGGCCGAATCATCGCTTATATCTTTCCTACAGACGTAGCTATGAGAACTATATAGAGAGGCGACTTGAGGAAACTGAGATCTGGCTCCTACAGATCCTTTGGCAGACGGGGTCAACGACCTCTTAAGAAGGGATTGGGAATCAGCTAGACGGGACTTTGAGTTGTGGCTGGGACCCGAAAGAGAAGAGGTTACAACGCTCCCATTTATTTTCCACATGGTTTTCCGATATGGGCAATAAGGCGGGACGGGTTCTTTCCAGGTCCTCAAAGGGCACTTATAGCCCTCTATGTCACATCTTGAGAGCCCCTTCGGGCCAGCTCATTCGGATCCTTATTGGTATTAATGATTCCTTTTTAAAGTTTCTATTTTGGGTGTCAGAGCAGCTTTACTCCTCGGAATCCACTCCCAAGATGGATGAGGATGCCAGGAAGTTTTTGGACTCCCTGTCTCTTCCCAGACTTACTCCCGATCAGCTAGATTATCTTAACTCCGAGGTCTCTATTCCAGAAATCCAAACAGCCATAAAGGGATTAGCCTCTAACAAGGCCCCGGGGCCTGACGGGTTCACAGGCGAATTTTTTAAGGCTCTGGTGAAACCTCTCGCCCCTACCCTGCAGGCTTATTTTAATGACATGTTGAGGACAGGCTCCATTAGACCGGAGTCCAGAAACGCATACATAAAGGTCATACCCAAGAAAGGAAAGGACCCTCTCCTCCCTACCTCCTACAGACCGATCTCGCTGATCGATGTCGACCAAAAACTCCTTTCCAAGATCATAGCTGATAGAATGGCAACATTTATGCCCCTCCTTATCGGGTCATCCCAGAAGGGATTCATCAGGGGTCGGGCCTCGGTGGGCAATGTTAGGAAGGTGATGGCAGTGTTAGAGAGTGTAAAAGGCGAGTCACCCCCATCTGGGCATCCTGTCCTAGTTGCGATAGATGCTGAAAAAGCTTTCGACAATGTCAGATGGGGGTGGCTCTGGATGGTACTAGACAAAATGGGATTTAGAGGCCACTTTAGGACTTTTCTAACGGCACTTTACTCATGCCCCACAGCTCAAGTGCACACCCCGGGTTTCTTGTCCCGTGCCTTTCCATTGTTCAAGGGCACTCGACAGGGTTGCCCGCTCTCCCCCCTCCTCTTTGATATAGCGATAGAGCCCCTAGCGCGTCATTTAGAGGAATCTGATCTTTTTGATGGAATCAAAGTTGGAAAAATCCCGGTCAAAATGGCTTTATTTGCGGATAACCTCCTCTTGTTTCTATCAAATCCTCTTGAACATCTACCAAAAGTATTTTCTTTCCTGGACCATTTTGGGTCTTTTTCGGGATACAAGGTTAACCCCTCAAAGAGTGAGTTACTAGAGCTACGTTCACCCCTCCCGAAATCTGCTTGGGACAATCTCGACATACACCTAACCCCTACCGATAAGTATATTACCTATCTAGGCATAAAAGTTGGGAGAACCCCGGAAACGCTCTACAATTTAAATTTTCCACCCTTGATCACGCAGATCGTGGGACATGCGCAGTGGCATGTCCCCCCTATCGTTATCAGTAGATGTCATGCAATAAAGATGGTGTCTTTTACTAAACTGCTATATCCCCTTCAGAACCTTCCTTTACTGCTGAGACATGTAGACATCAGAAAGCTCTACGCGGCCTTCTCTCACTTCATAGGGGCGGGGAAGAAACCGCGTATTGCTCTCCAAAAGTTGATGCTCCCAGTGGAGGGAGGAGGTCTGAATTTACCAAATATACGGTACTACAACTTAGCATCCCTCTCCTGCCACGCATTGGACTGGATGGGGGAAACCAGTCGCTACTCCAATTTTGAACTAGAAAGCGAAATAATGTACCCGTGGCATCCCCATGCACTCCTTCATGCGAGGATTCCCTCCATCCCACTGCATCTTAGGTCATCTACAATATTACGAGATACAAGGGCGGCGTGGAAGCAAATCCGCAAGTCGCTGCACCTCTCTTTTTAAACTCTCAAGACGGATTCCGCTTTTGGACCACCCGGAGTTCACCAAGGCCGAGAAAACCCCCATTCCCCTGGGGAAAGAGACCTTTGGGGTGTTCGTGCCGACAGTATGCACATGGAAGAAAAGAGATGGTATACACCGTCTGAATTTGAGGGAAAAAATTTTTCCCCTACCCTCAGTGCATGTCTTCCAGCATTTGCGGGTTTCCCTATTTTTTTGCAGATAAAAAAAACCTTAGCAAATGTCTCTAAAGAAGTGGCCCCTAAGGGGGTTTGCTCGCTGGTAGATTGCCATAGGCCCTTTTTTTCACTTTGTCGGGCAAATTTAAAAAAATTCTGAGAAGCTGGGCCCTTTTACCTCGGGGAACTTTCCCCCTTTTTAAGGAGAGGGGGGGTTTTTTTTTGATGACCCTAATTCTCCCAAAAAAATTTCCCAAAAAGGGTAGGGGTAGTTTGCGAAAAGAAGTGATCTGGAGTTATGGGGAAAAAGGGTTTTTTTTAAAAAAATTATACACAATACTTTTTATGGCTTTAACTTACCCCCCTCGGAGAAATGCCTCAACAAATTTTCGGCCCTTTGTCCCAAATGTAAAAACCCATCCACGGACAGTGGCTTTGGAAAAGGTCCTGCCCCCCTACGCAAAATTTCTGGGATTTTTTTGTTGAATATGTTTTGGGATCGGTGGCGTATTAGTTTTGGTAAAAAGACAGCAGCTTTTAATTTTCCCCATTTATGTAAAGACCCCGGGGGAAAAGCTCCCCCTGACCCCCCCCGGAGTTTCCCCCCCCCCCACGGGAAAATTGGAAATACCCCAAAATATTGCAATAATGATTTCTAAAAAGCTGGCGCTTTTTCATTGGCTGAGACCTCACCCTCCCCCCTTTGCTTTAAAAAATAGAAATAGAAAAGTACCTGGCGGGAAGGGTAGGAAAAGGGGACCGGGAAAAGGCGCAAGGGGTTTTCGTATTGTGGGGTTCTTCAGAAAAATGGAAATCATTCATTGTGCACACTTCACGCACCAGGAGATAGTCCACTTTAAAGAAAAAAGGGTTTTTTATACGGGATGGTATACCCCCACTTGGCGGGTACTTTGGGGGCTCCCGAATATCGACCTGCATGGTAGACGCTTTAAAAATCCCCATTTTAACCCATTTTTCTCTCCTCCCTTTTCCCCTTTGGGGGTTGACATCAAATTTTCTGACTTTACCCGATTTTTCCTCCCCTTTTTGCTTTCAGATTAGGACCCTTTTCCTGAACAACCAGCAACTGAGACTCCTCAGGTTTTTAAGGTTGTTTTTGTTTTTAGTCTAAATTTTTTAATTATTAGTTTTGCAAAACTTTATTATTTTCTATGAAGCAGGCACCAACCCGTAAAATGTTTTGGTAAGCCCTGCATCGGGCATTCCTCATTTTTTTTTCCCCCCTCCCCATTAGTCACCCGGGCCTTTTTGCAAAGGAAAATTTTGAAAACCTGGGGTTGTTTTTTGTCGTTAATTTTCTTGTTCTATCAACCCATTTTATCCACTATGTCTGATGAGGATGTTTGAAAAGACATAACCCCGATGTCAGGGTTATTGGGAATACTATATCATTGCACATTCCCCTCTTTTGATGCTATTTGTGTACTTTCATTTTATATGTTGATCTTTGATTTGTGGAAAAACCCAATAAAATATGTTTTAAAAAAAAAAAGTGTTAAAGTGTTGATCCAGAGGAAACAATTGTCCTCATGTTAGGGAAAACAAATTTTTTCCTGACTCCAAAATGGCAAACGAAATAAAAACCCCCGGATCAAAGACCCCTCTCCAAATCCTTTGGGCACTATAACTTGTTATATTATTAAAACTAGAAATGCATCCCAAAAACCCCCTTCAAATCCTGGGTTTACCATAAAATGTTTTTATTATTCATTGAAATGTATCGAACCCCTTTTCAGAATCCTTGTCACCCGTAAATGTTATTTTATTACGCTCCAAAATGCATCCAAAACCCTTTTGAACTCTGTTAGTGAATTTCCCATGACAAAATTCCTCTTCAAAAGGTTGTCCCCAGTCTCACCCCTCTAACAGAAAGAATTCCCCTTTTTATGTTTATGTAGAAACTTTTTTTTCCAAAACGAGGGACGCCCCCTTGTTCTAGAAAACAGTCCTCGGGATAAATAAAATCTTTAGCGGGGATCTCTATATTGGCCCCTTAATAATTTAAAAAT
>JAODAL010030662.1:0-49577 GCA_025379985.1 Phyllomedusa bahiana
CTTAATTGCGGGGTGCAACTATGCCCTGCAATTACGCCGTGTGGACGGGGGAAGGGCAGGAGCGGGGGGCCGGCACCTCGCCGGCCCATAGACTATCATTACTGGCAGCGCGTATACGCCGCTAGTAAATGACATGTCACTTCTCTCCCCGCTCGCCGTATTGTCCGAGCAGGGAGAGGAGACGTAATCCATAGTTCTCTATGAGAACTGTGGATTACCGTACTTACTGGGACATATTCCAGCCCGTAATTCGCTCAGTACGGCGCAAATTACGGACTGAAGTATGTCCCATTTTAAGCCCTGTGAACATGGCCTAAGATTTTCTCTGTTGCCCATAGCAACCAATCAGAGCTCAGCGTTCAGTTTTGAAACTGCTCTGGAGAAATGAAAGCTGCACTCTGATTGGTTGACATCGGCAAAATGAGGCCTAGTGTCCAAAACTAAAAAAATAAAATAAATCAGCACATGCTGTGTACTCCACTTCTTGGGTGCAACTTGTGCCAGAATTCTGAAGACTTTTGCCAATATCTGGACAGGCAACATCATTCTTAAAAAGTTCTGGTTGACAGTAGAATTTGGTAATTACAGTGGGTTGCAAAAGTGTTCTTACCCTGTGAACTGTTCATTTTTTAATGTTCCAGCCAGAAACGTTAATGTATTTTATTGATATATTATGTGATAGAGCAACACAAAGTAGCAAATATGTGTGAAGTGTAAAGAACATGATAGAAGTGTTTCCAAATTTTTGTGAATTAAAAAACTGAAGAGTATGGCATGCATACCCACATAAACCAGCAACAAAATACATTTACATTTGGGACTGTAATGTTTTGCAACCCACTGTATGTGTATTAAAACATAGCTCTAAAAACCACCAAATCAGGAAGTATAAGGGTATGTTCACACAGCTTATTTTGTGAAGCATTTCGCTGCATACTGCGCTTAATACGCGGGGAAATGCGCCAAATTATTACGGTGCATACATAAAGAAAGGTTCTTCAGCTCACCTGTGTATTAGTTTGGTGTTGCACGGAAAAGGGAAACTCCAAGGCTATTTTTCCAAAGATTTGATGCAAAAATGTATAAAGAATCCAGCAACTTGTTTTGTGAAATAAGTTAGATAAAAACATGCAGCTTTATTTTGTACAAAAAAGATAAAAAGCCTGTTAGGCAAACGACATCTTGGTGACCTGTTGTTCACCAAGATGTCGTTTGCCTAACAGGCTTTTATCTTTTTTGTACAAATAAAGCGGCATGTTTTTATCTACTTATTTTACAAAACAAGTACTGCTGGATTCTTTATACTATTATTTCCATTTTACGGTAATCCATAGCTCTCATAGAGAACTATGGATTACACCTCCTGACATGTGACATGTCAATTACTTGGGCGAATACGCACCACGAGCAATGCATGTCTATGGGGCCGGCGGGCTGGCGGCCCACCCGCGCCATGGGAGTATGCGCATATTAGCACGAGCTCCCGAAAGACACGATGTACTGCGGCGCGTACTGTACGCTCCGCAGTACATCGTGTGAGCATACCCTAAAGCTAGGTTCACACGGCTTAAATGCAGGGCGTAATTACGCCCCGCAATTACGCCATGTGGCCGGGGCGGGAGCGGGGGGCCGGCACCTCTCCGGCCCATAGACTTGTAATACCAGCGGCGCGTATACGCCGCTGGTAATTCACATGTCAATTATCTCCCCCCCCGCTGCGGATTTGCCGAGCAGGGAGAGGAGACTTAATCCATAGTTCTCTATGAGAACTGTGGATTGCCGTAATGACTGGGACGTTTTCAGCCCGTAATTTGCGCACTCCGGCGCGTAATTACGGACTGAAATATGTCCAGGTTTAAGCCGTGTGAACATGGCCTAACAGTTGTTATATGATGTTGCTGTAATAAAGCAGACTGCATGCTACTGAAAAAATGTATTAGCACCCGCCGTATTTCAGCGCGTACAATATGCCTTCTGAACATACCCTTATTATTTTAACCCTTTAAGGCACCATGATGTCCAGGAACATCATGGATATCGTGTGGGCACAGGAGCTGTGTTTGCATGATCGCTGCTGGAGCCCGCCGGTGATTGACAGTTGGGTTCCTGCATTGGAGTGGAGATTTAGCCCTTTAGCTGCTGTGAATAGCGATCGCAGCAGCTAAAGAGTATGACAGAGGGAGAACGCTCCCTCTGTTCTCCATCAGATCCCCAGCAATGAAATTTTGGGAGTCTATGATGTCATCCTGCCAGGCTCTGCAGGCTTATACCTTAAGGGGTTAAAGTACGATTAATTCCAGGGTGCTGTACATCCAATAAGGGGTTTAAATACACCAGCCAAAAACCAGTGAAATAATCATCAACTAAATGAGCAACAGACTGGTACGGAAGGTGAAAGGACCCTGCCCTTGAGGGCTTCCAATCTACAAGGAAAGAACATGTATGCAACTTTATTATTATTATAATAATACATATTATTAATTTCAAAAACACAATGGAAAGTTGCTGAATAATTGAAGACAAAACACACAAATGTTTAGCGACAACTTCATGTAACAACTGTTATCATACAGCCCAAGCTTACAAAAAACAATTAACCCGTCCATATTCCACTGCTGTTCACGTGTGTTCAGATGGCACCTTGCCGTGCAGTTCAGAAAGTCTTCTAGAAGTTTATATGTCCAGCAACAGTCACTGGGTCCATGGCTCACCAGTATGACCAGACAGACTTCCAACAGTGCAGGAAAGTTGCCTGCTTTGGCTAAGACTGCTGAGCTGTCTGGAATAGGAGGCCAATACAAACAACCTGAACTTATGAAAACCGTTAAAGGGGTTGTATCATTACAGTAAATAGTCTTCAGAATAAGGGGACAGTGAAAACAAGCAACTTGGATGTCATTTGCAAAGCTGTCTTGTTTTCACTTTCTCCCTTATCTTTGTTTTGTGTAAACGCTGTTCCCCAGTGCCGGTCGGATTACGCATCCTTTAAATTCATTGGCTGACGCCTCTACTAATTTACATTCTGTCTGGCCCCTGGTTGTATTCACGGGAGCGTGCATTCCTGCCTCTCTCACTCAGAATAAGGGGCCGGCAACATTTCACTCTGCACAGCCAGCAGCTCCACAGAAACAATGCAGCTGCTTCTACAATCAGAAAACAGCAGTGCCTAATGCTCCTGCATGTAAACATATAAGGGAGACAGATCTGTGCTGATCTGGATGAGTTCAAAGAAGACTGGATTCAATTGTAACAAACCTCCAGCTGTGAGAGGAGAAGAGATCAGTGCTCTGAGTTCATAGAAGACTGTCTAGACTGAATGCAGGGCTTTGGTGTGTAAATAAACAGCTCTAACAAAATCAGACTGTATAGGGAGAGTAAGGACACAGTGACATTTGGACTCACACAGAGGGGGGTGGGGGGGGAGAGAGCAGGGATGTGCTATCCCCTCCTACTGATCTCAAACAAACACAATGACTCGGGAGCGAGCACAAACAGTGAAGGGAGGGATGATGTCATCCCCCTTCAGTTAAGAAACACCCAGCTGGGAGGGGAACAAACGTCCCTGGATTTGAGGAACTGAGAAAATGAAGCTACAAGAAAACAGCCGAACTGATGAAGCGATACCTTTTCTAATCCCAGTACAGGACTGTCTCCAAAGCATCACCACATTCTAGAGGTATAGTGGGAATAAGGCCATTTCTCCTGATAGCCATCAATTCTTTGGCTCTCAGTTTTTTTCCTCCCCGTCTTCCAAGAACCATAAATGTTTTAGTTTTCCATCTACACAGACATATAAGGGCTTGTTTACTGCAAGACAAGATGTACTTTTTAATTGCTGCATTGACAATACCATAGAATATCCTGCGAAATTGAGACAAAATTCCAAATGGAGTAATAGGTTATAAGAAACGTACTTGCCTCATGTTTGCGGGGGTTTTGTTTTTATGTTGTTCTCTGTTCAGTATAAATGATGTATTAACTGTATTGGTTGGTACGATTTCGGCAACACCAAATATGTAGTGTTTTCGTTACGGTTTTAGTATTGTTAAAAAATACATTCTCTATTCCTTAAATTTGCGCTGCAGTGCCATTTTCTGCAACCAATAACTTTTTGGATTTTCCAACTATGGACCTAAGTGAGGTTTCATTTTTTGCAGCTTTTATCATCATTTGGGGATACATGCGACTTTTTGATCACTTTCATTCCAATTTTTAGGAGACGTGAAATGACCAAAAAAAAGCAATTTTGGAGTTCGGACATTTTTTCTTCTACGGCGATTCCGGTACGGCAGCGGTCCCCAACCTTTTTTCCCACCAGGGACCGATTTGATGCACAACTATTTTTCCATGGCCCAGTGGGGGTGGGGTCATCATGGTGGGATTATGGAGGGGGTTGGAGGTTTAGAATCACACACACAAAACAATACACAATAAAGTGTATACTGTATCATTTAGGGGTAAAGTATGCGGTAACCAGTATTATATAACTGCAGACTGATTGTCAGCTCTGTGGGTCAGTATTATTAATAATACTGACCCACAGAGCTGACAATCAGTCGGTAGTTATATTGATCAGCATTATACATGTATATAATATACATATGTAATCAGCTCTGTCATTTTAGAGATATATGCCCTCTGTAATCATTAAAGATATATGCCCCCTGTAGTAATGATGGATAAATATATGACCTCTGTAGTCATTCTAGATATATGCCCCCTGTAGTCATTAGAGATAGATATATGACCCCTGTACTGATGATAAATAAATATATGACCCCTGTAGTGATAATAAATAAATATATGGCCCCCGTAGTGATAATAAATATATGGCCCCCAGTAGTGATAATAAATATATGGCCCCCAGTAGTGATAATAGATATATGCCCAAGTAGTGATAATAAATAGATATATGGCCCCAGTAGTGATGATAAATAGATATATGGCCCCAGTAGTGATGATAAATAGATATATGGCCCCAGTAGTGATATTTAATGGATATATGGCCCCAGTAGGGATAATTAATAGATATATGCTCCCCAGTAGTGATAATTAATAGATATATGCCCCAGAAGTGATCATTAATAGATATATGGCCCCAGTAGTGATAATTAATAGATATATGCTCCCCTGTAGTAGTCAGGTTAGTAAAAAAAAAAAAAAAAAGTTACTCACCTTTCCCGGATCCCTGCAGAGGCTGCCTCCGGTGTGATCCCGCAGAGCAGGGGGTGTGACGACACCTCTGCATCATCCCCCCCTGCGCCGCTGATTGTTGTAGATACGGAGCTCGGTGAGCGCCACATCTACAGCAATAGGGAAAGCAGGTACGGTAGCTGCTCTCTCTGCACGGCCGGATTACAACCGCCGCGCAGAGCAGATGCCGACTACCTGGACTAAAGTCAACGGGCGGTCGGCATCAGGTGTTGCCAGGGCCACGGACCAGCAGAGCATGCGCTGCGGCCCGGTGCCAGTCCGCGGCCCAGCAGTTGGGGACCCCTGCAGTACGGGATAAATGATATTACATTTTAATAAAGCAGACTTTTACATACATGGCAATATCAATTTTGTTTACCTTTTAAATGTTTTACATTTGAAAAATGGCAAAATGGGGGCGATTTGAAATTTTAGTAGCTTTTACTACTTTGTAAAAGAATAAAATAAAATAAATGTTTGAAAAGTAAACAAACGTTATATGGCGGCTGTGGACTCTTATTAAGGCTTCCAGCTGACATGGTAATCTATCAGCACCCCGCAATCTCTTCACAGGGATTCTATTAGGAGGAATGAACCGTGCGACGTCTAAATGGTTAAACAGCAGGGATCAGAGGCCGCTCCATTCCCAACCGTTAGCGGCGATTTCCAACTTCAATAAGCAGCCGGCACCCACCGCCTATATAGCCGACTTATTGAGTAAGCCTTCTACATAACTCCTTACTAACAATAGGACATACCCATGCGTCCAAAATCCAATGGCATTCTGACATTGCCGGACTGCGAGTTTTGGCGCGGGTTTTGTGCAAAAGCCATAGTTGGTTTTCGGATTTGCCTTACTCAACTTAATCTTGGCATTCCGCCATGTGCTCTAAGAGAAACTGAAAAGGGTTTTTTGGCAGATATTCTAAGATAAGAGAGTCTCCAATTCAGAACCCCATTGTACTAGCAGCAGACACAGTGGCTACAAAGTGTCTCTTGCTTGAGGGGACCTAGTTTCGGAAGCATTGCACAGGCATGCACACCATAGCCTTATTTTTCTTATTTCATCTGATTTCTAGGTATAGCACTTGAGGAATAGCTTACGATCAGCTTATTCCCAGGTATCCTTCAAACAAAGGGACAACCTAGGAGCCTGCGCGCTCTGCCCCACAACCAAAATGGTAACCAGCAATTATTTTCATTAGAGGCTGTCAGATTTGTGGCTATTCTAGATACCCCTAGTTTTACCAACTTGATTTTATAACATCTACTTACATGTAATTCACAGTAGTCTGCCTTTTTAATTGCATTTTATACACTTGCACTTTGAACCAGACTGTAAGGACAAGAGACAATGAAAGCAGCGATGAAACAAAATTGTGGTTGTCAACAGATACCTAATGTGAAGTGACAGCTCTAATGCACTTCAGATAGCGAATTAGTTTCAGATGATATAACAACCGCTTCCAAGTAAAAGGTGAAGACTAGAAGGTTAATGAGATCACTAAAGGCCGGAGGTGTACAGTGTGGATAAGTAAGCAAGTGCACAACAGACAACTAGGGACAGATAGCAGAACCCAAATGTTCACAAACACCTCTGCTGTTAAACCATATGGAAATGGGGATCGTTTGTATAATGAATGAATTTACTGGAAATCATTAAAGGGACTCTGTCGCCAATTCTTTTTTTTTTTTTCCTTATTTAAAAAGACCCTGATCCCTAGTCTGTTCTTCTTAGCCGGCTTTATTTTCGGATTGTAGATTTCTCAATTCAGTCGTCTATATATGATTGTGGGGGCAGTATTCTTGCTTGCACTGCTTTAACAGCAGTAGGAGAGATACTTTACAGCAGCTTCATGCACATAGGAGTCTATGAACAGGAGCAGACCCATTGACTTCTATTGGAGAGTTTTCTAGCCATACTCTGTGATTGGGAAGAAGTCAGTGTGCAGGGAGTGGGAGAACTGTGACTATCTCCTATTGTGACTTGTGGATCCTGTGTTTTCTATACACATTGGTGTCTCCTTTCACTTTCACCCTGCAAGTGCTGATAATGAGCAGACAACTGAGAATCTCTCTCTACAGAACAGGAAGTGTCAGACGATTATTAGGCCTAGTGGCCAAAGTGAAAACTGCAGGACTTAAAGGGAATCTGTCGCCAATTTATTTATTTTTTTTACTTGTTAAATCAAGACCCTGATCCATATTCTTTTCCTCTCAGCCGTTTTTATTTCCTGATTGTAGATTTCTCAATTCAGCCATCTATATATGATTGTGGGGAAGACATTCTTGCTTGTAAGAATTATTAAAAAAATATTGAAAGTGAAATGGAAAATTTCAAAAAAATAACCAAAAATTTCAAAAAAATAAATATGTTTAACATAAAAACGTGAGTTAAACAAACACACACATTCCCTTTAACAATTTTTAAACAATTTTGAAAGTGATATGGAAAATGAAAAAAAAAAATACAACCAAAAATTCATAAAAAAATAATATGTTTAACATAAAAACGCGAGTTAAACAATAAGTCATTTTTTTGAGGACCCATTCCCTTTAACAGTTATCTTGTAATAGTCAACTTATGAAGACACACAGGAGAACAATGATGACACCATAAAACATTAAAGTGTCCTAATTCTTCTATCACTGATATTCCATTTCTTCTGGTAGACAATTCACACAGAGAAATAACAGATTTATCAGTTATGTAAGTCTGTGTATATCCATAATCATAGACCGTAATCTAGTAAGTACACGTAGCATACACAATATGGAGGACCAGGGATAAAACAAGTAACCAGCAGATCCCATAGCCTCATTTACCAACAATCCCCTTGGTCATGGAAGACAGAGGATTTTTCCCGCCTCCAATTCTGTCCTGCTTTTCTTTTTTTAAATTTGCCCCAAATGCTTTCATTTCCACTTTTTTTTTTTGCAAACCCCTTTTTAAAGAAAGTTTTATAAATAACAAGAGTTGCACACAAGAGTTGTTTGGTTAAAAAGTTTTTAAAAAAATTTTTTTTTGGGTTAAAATTTCTGGCCCCCTTTTTTTTACCTTTCCCCAAAACCCCCAAACCAGCGCTGCGCTGTCGCCACTCTTTGCAGGTTTTTCAAAATTTTCCCTTTCCCAAACAGGATGCCCAACCCCAAAACCCCTAAAAAAGCAGCAAACGAATCACGTGCCATTGCTTGACTTTACCTTTGGAGTGCAAAATTCCGGGAAAAACCTATGGCACTTGACGCCCGCAGCCAAAAAAAAAACGGCTTTTGGAGGTAACAACCCAAGACCGGAAGAAAAAGAAGGGCAGAAAAAAAAGGGGAAGACTACCCCCGTGCTGGGGGGGGAGAGGAGTAGAACTTTTTATTAAAAGAAAAAAGGGGCCCCAATAAATGAAAAAATAATAAAAATAATTTAAACAGGGCAACCCTTTGAAAAGCCAAGAGAAGAAAATAAAATTTGGTCTTCTTCCTAGTTATTAAATCCTTGTCAAGGGCCCAAAAAATAATTTAAATTTTTTTAAAACCGTAAACGCTGCCCCCTTTTTGGGACTTTTACAAGACCATTTTTACAACCCAAAAATTGAAATTTACTATGAAAAATTTTGGATCACTTAAGCCCCATAAACAATGAACTGGGTCTCTTTGGGGGCCCGTAATGCCCAATTTCCTTCCCCGCTCTTTTTAGGAAAACCGGGCCCTTTAAAAACGCTGCCCCGGCAATAGGGTTGTGCACTAAAACCCGGGGCCCACAGATCAAAAGTGGTCTCCTCTAAGCCATAAATCCATGAATGGAAAACCATTAAACTGTTTCCCACATGGAAGCGTTTTTGAAGGGCAAACCCTGCGTAGTTGTAAACCCTTAGCTCCCCGGAATCCCTTTAAAAGGGGGGGTCCCCGCTACAAATGAATGGGTTTTTTTAAATTTAAAAGATTTTAAAAAAAAAAGCACTTTGGGAATATATGTTTCATTTTCAAAAGTCCTACTTATTTTGGCTAAAACCCTGTTTCAATGGGGTTCCCCAGTTCCAAATTTTTAAAAGCACCGACCTTTTGATCCTTTTCTTTTCTGGCTGTCAGGTCTGAATACTCATCACCTTTTTAAAACAGGTCGGAGCAGAGACCCCCCCCGCCAGAAGTTTTTGTAGTGTAGGGAGGGGAGGGGGGAAACTGGTTTCTGCCCCAAACCCGGGATTAACCCCTTTGTGTGGCCTGTTTTTCCCCCCTCTCTCTACACAGATTGAGCAAGATGAGGCACAATAGATGTGACAGCAGGACCCTTTTTTTGTTACTTAATCATGATGTTTGGAGCTGTAACAAAAAAATACAACAGTTTGGAACAGTTCATGCTGTCTAGGGACAATCCTGAGTAACACTTTGCGCTTCCTGCCCCTGTTTTGAGGGGTTGTTTGTTGTTGCTAGATGTGGAGATATGTAAGCTAAGCGATGTGGGGGAAATTTTTAACGTTTTGCATTACAATCATGACCCCCTTAGGGCACACAAAGGGTTAACTTTAGCACAATCCCGGAAAGCTGCTGTTGCTGAGGAAGGGGGGAAAAGGGAGGGGGAAGAGGGGGGGGGAAGAGGCAGAGAAGCAAACAAACCCCCCAATTCAACCCCATTCACAGACAGAGGTGAAAGCTATTAATGAGCAACTCCCTTTAAATGAACCAGTTTGAAGAATTTTCACAGATGTGTAAAGCAAAAACCCACAAAACAACTTGCAAATGACTAGCTACCAGCTACTTGTACAGGATATAACAGTGCTAAGTAGGTGGGAAGTGTTGACATCACAACGCAGCGCTGAGTTTATGTACCTTCTTTAGAAACAACATCTGCTTTTTGGGGACAATAAAAATCTTATCTAAGGCTTTCCCCATATTTTCCGCTACACTCACTGTGCACACGCACCCGCAATAACCTCAACTTACCTAAATTCCCGGTGCCTGACTCACCCTCCTTTCTAACTTTCCTTAAGGGGCCCCCCCGGCATTTCCCTCCACCCACTAAGCGCAGCTCAATTTTTAGCAGCTGATAAATTTGTCCCCGTGTAGTGGTTGTGAAATTGCTAGCAGTGCAGAAAACACTACTACAATCAATATATACATTACAATGTGCCATCAGAAAAAGACCTGGTGCTCAGATCAAGGCCAAAAAGGGGGTTTTCCACATTCCCGTTAAAAAAAAAATTTTTTATATATTAATAAATATATATATATAAAATATATATATATAAATATATATATTAATAAAATATATATAAAAAATTAACCGCGGTACTTGCTTATTCCCTTTTAAACAGTTTGAAATTTTTCAAACCCCCTGAGGGTTCCAGTAAAGTTTATGTAAAATACACATAAATACAGAACAGCCTCAGGGGGTTTTCATATTTTTTTGCTGCTAAAAAAAGAAGTAACAAAATACCTTCAAAAAAACAAACATGTTGCTAACGGTTTTCCCCGGCCCTTTGGGGGGTACGGGCCCTTTATTTAAAGTCAGCCACAGTTTAAACAGTTTGGCAGGGCCCAATTTTTAGTTAGTAAAAAGGACTTTTTTTTTTTTTTTTTTTTCCAGCGGGAAATGGGACAGTTCTTACTGGGAAAAAGGCAAAGGTTGGGTGGGTTCCCACCCCTGGGGGTTTTCCCTTCCGGTTTTTGGGAGGGCCCCTGGGGCCTATAAAAACCTGGTAACCAGGTGATCCCGGGGGGGTGGTTGGCTACCCTTTTGAAGAGCAACGTTCGGAAACTGAGAGCGAACCCCCTCTTTCCCCGAAACCGGAAAAACCGGGTCCCTGGAGACGGGAAAAAAAAACGGGTTTTTTTGGGAAAAAGATTTCAACTACAATTTCCCAAATGGGGCTTAAAAATTTAAAAATTTTATATTTATATATAAATATAAAAAAATATATATATATAAAATATATAAATATAAAAAAATATAAATTTTATCCTGGGGGACCAATTTAAAAACAAACAAACAAAAAAAAAAAAATTATACTTTACCCTTTCCCCGGTTCCAACCGCTTCCCCTCCGGTTTTTCCCGTCTTTTTTTCTGGAAATTGCTACTGGGACTGTCACAGGGCCTCTGATTTACATCACCTTTCAGAAGTGAACAGTTCCAAACTATGATATAAGTAAAGGCATGCTGCAGCCGCTGATAGGCTTGACTATTGTGCCCCTTCGGAATTAGAAGAGTGAAAACAAAAGATCAGAGAAACAGAGCGTGGGTACCGGGGGTGTAAAGGGTGTTATTTATTTTTTTTAAAGTAGGGTCCCATGGGTTATATATATATATATAATATATATATATAATATATATATATATATAATTATATATATATATTATATATATATATATTTTATACTAGTTTTACGAATATTGTTTTTAATATTACTAGCCATTAAAAAAATCCTGAAATACTATAGTGACTAAACCTAAAAGTAGGCGGATGCTTCCTGTTCTGTAGTGATCACTTCTCAGCAGTCTTCTCATAGGTATTATACTGAAAGGTGAGACCAATGTGTATAGATAACACTGGATCCACCATTCACAATAGGAGATGGTCACAGCTCACCTCCTCCATCACTACACAATGGCTTCTTCCACACTTCTATAGAATTGCTACTGTAAAGCATCTCAGGCAAGATGGCTTCCCCCTTAATATTTCAGAAAATAGAATTTTAAAAATTTATTAAAATTAAATTGCAATACGACCGGGTCGGCTGGTCTTTTTTTAACTAGTGCCCTAGCGAGCCTCGGAATAGGCCCGGTCTTCCTTGCAAGGATCTTGGCATTATATAATTCCCCGCAGGCCCAAATCAGAGTCAATGGCTCCCTCTCCCCTCCCTTCCATATAAGCAATGGTACCAGGCAGGATTGTCCACTTTCCCCCTTACTATATGCCCTAGTGATGGAGCACTTACTTCAGGATATTCGTGCCAATATCTCCATAAAGGGGATTCAGTGCGACAGCTTACAGGTCAAGTGTTCGGCGTTTGCCGATGATCTTCTACTGTATGTTACTGAACCCCTTGTCTCTCTACCTTCTATTATGCAAGCCCTCCGCTCTTACGGGCGGCTTAGCAACCACAAGATTAACATAGCTAAAAGTGTAGCCCTTAACCTCACCTTGTCTTCTGATGTGGTTAGCCGGCTCCAGACAGCATTCTCCTTCTCCTGGGCTACGTCCTCCATCAAATACCTGGGAGTCCACATTCCGTTGGATCTCCGCAAAACATTCAACCTCAATTTTCCCCCCTTGCTTAATCTAATACAGGGAGACCTGACTAGATGGGATAGGAAAGATTTTTCCTGGTTAGGTCGCATTAACATTTTGAAAATGAACGTCCTGCCTCGACTCCTTTATCTATTTCAGGCGGTCCCGATTGTGCTCCCTAAATCCTTCCTAGATTCAGTGAATAAACAGGTCACACGCTTTATATGGGCACAGAAACACCCTAGGGTATCTAGAGCCACATTGATGACTCCCCATGTGGGGGTGGCTCTCTCTCCCAAATTTCCAGAAATACTGTCTGGTGGCTGTGGCGGTCCGGGTACTGGACGGTTTTCACAACGCTGACTCCAAACTCTGGGTCCAAATCGAGACCGCCATGCATGGTTCCCCAATTGCTCCGGTCCCCTGGCTGCCTCCGCGCTGGCTACCTAAAAAAATCTCTGAGTAGGCTCCCGTTCATCCTGTCCACAACAGTTCTCTAGCTTTCATATCTTTAAAGCATGTGGTCCGCTCACCTCTCTCACAGGAAACCCGGGCGTGCCGGAAACTCTAAGATCTCCTAGAGCAGGCCTAAGGGGAGGCCGGGGATTTGCACTCATGAAAGATGTCTATGGAGGGAGCACGTTCAAGTCATACTCAGAGCTGGTGACGGTCTCCCCGACGGGGAATTTTGCGCAGTTTCACTACTACCAGCTGCGCAGTTTTTATTCTGCCTTTGAAACACCTCTGTCCTTTATTAGGACTACTACCACTTTTGAGAACTGGTGTCTGCAAACATCTCGCCCCACTCACGCCCTATCCAGAGTTTATGGTCTATTAATTCGTCCAGGAGATCCCCCTAGACTTCCTTTCCAAGGAGCCTGGGAAAGGGAGCTTCTTAGAGAATTTACGGAGTGGAGCAATTTTTTTGACCGCCTCCGAGGAACCACTGTCTCAATTAGATTACAGGAGATGAACTTCAAGATTTTATCCCGGTGGTACAGAGTCCCATCTCTGTTACACGCTCTCTACCCCACAGTCTCTAGTGCCTGCTGGTGTTGTCAAGCAGACGAGGGAACCATGCTGCACATCTGGTGAAAATGCTCTTCCTTGCAGACTTATTGGCAAGGAGTGATGCGTATTGTTCACTCGATTACTGGTGTAAGTCTAGATAATGATCCAGTTACTCTCCTTTTTCTGGCTGTCCAGGGCTCGCACCGTTCTCCCAAGAACCGTCTCATAATTACTCTACTGAATGCGGCCAAGGCGCTTATCCCCAGGCTCTGGCGCTCTCCCCTCTGTCCATCCATTACAGACTGGTTTAATGAGATACACAGGATATGTAGCTGGAAGGAAATAAGATGTGACTCGCGCGGTGACACTCTTACTTTCTACAGGATCTGGGAGGATTGGCTCACATTCAGTCTATCTAACCAGTACAGCTCGGCATTATAACCTTTCTTGTGTCTGTGACCGTTCTGGCTTGGTGGTCTGCGGCGGCGGCGGATATCCAACACTGGCTGGCTTTTCCTTCCCCTCCCCAACTCCTACAGTTTCTTCTATGTTTCCATTGTGTTTTCGTTGGACTTTGCTGAAATAGTTCACTCAAAATAGCCTGCTTGAGGGGTTCTCGCTTCTGATACTTACTCATCTTCTGCTGGATCCCCCCTAGGCTACGGATTGTGTTCTCTAGTTATGGGTTATCCTGCTTAATCGGTGTTGAGTTAAAGGATCTATAAGAGGTTCTATTTAGGCCCTCTTCCTCTCTCTCTCACCCTTCTAAGCCTTATAGTGCAAGTATTAGACTGCACCTTCTTGTTCCAGCATTGTCTAGTATAACATGGGCTTTGTAAACCTTGCTGTTTATCAATTTTTGCCGGTGCTTTCCGTTATAGTACTAATCCAATAATGCCGGGGGTAATACTCCTCTGTTTTGCCTAACGGTCTCTCCATGTTGATTACAGGAATGAAGCCTTTTTTTTTTTTTTTGAATGACAAAAAAAAATTAAATTGCAATACAATCTCTTTAAAGCAACATAGCCTTACTGACAAAAAGATGGCTCATGAGAGACTTGAATATTCCCTTATGGTAGCATGGACTTCCATACATATATCGGTTTCAGGAGTTACATGGCTGACTATGGCTATTACATTTTTTCACAAGCCCCAGCCATATTAGTCCAGAGGGACGCAGAACAAGCGTCCAGAGTGATGGTTAATGGTTCCTTATTACAAACTACCTTTCATTCTCTGTTTAGTGTTTACTCAGTTACACTTCAAGGTGTTGAACCTGTATTAACACTTTATGAAGCCTGTGTTAGCTTCCTGGCACCAGCAGTCACCTGACCACCGAGGCCCGGTAACTACCTGAGCTGACGGTTCTTATCAGACTCAGATCAGCTCTGCTATGTTTCCTCTGGATTTCTTCTGTAACTGGGGCTGGTACCTCCCTCATAAAAAGTAATATAAAAATGCCACCAATTGTCTTTTCTGACTTAATGGGAGCAAAGCATTTCAAACATAGTAACAAAAAAACACATACACAAAAGATTAATAAAATAATTGCTAACAGCCGAAAGCATCACTTTTATCTCTGCCCCTTATGAACCTAAAATTCCATATCACCTATGTATAAATGTACGACAAAAAAAGTGACAATTATAAAACTTATTTTAGCGCTACTTCTGCTGTTAAAATAAATAAAACCATTTAAAAAAATTTTAATAAAAAAATTTCCTCATATTTAAAAAAATAAAATAAAGATATCAAAATAAAGCCTAACGTATCACAGAGAAAGACAAAAAATAGTACAATAATCGAGCGCCAGAAAGTGTTCTAGCGTTCTAATTGGCGTGTACAAAGGATAAGGAAAATGTGTCTGCTCGAGAACTAGTTAAAGAAAGTTGCGCAAATAACCGATACAGATAAAGGAAGTCCTTCCATATAACATCAGAAAGAGCTGCTGGAAACCACTTTTTGTATTGAGGACAGGAGCTTCTTTGGGCTATGTCCTTTATACACAATGTATCAGAAGAAAGAAAATGGGGCCTCCCTCACCTGGTGCCTAAAGGAGCCGTTCATCCTGGCACATGTAAGAGCAGTACAGGACATGTAGTACCGCACTGTACTGTAGAGAGGAGCTACTGTCAAGCACATGTGCCACGGATCAGCAGTGTCTGTGACAATGTACGTGGAGTGCGGTTTCAAGACAGGGTATGTTGGAAATATTGTATCCTGAGGTCCTTGTAACTTCAGGGACCATGGTGTGCCAGGACTAAGAACTGTTTAGTTTTAAACGCATAGGTACTATTTGTTTTGTCTCATGTTGTGCCTGTGGTGCTTTTAATGTTTTCATTGAAATAAAGAAGATTGGATTTTAACCATTTTCTTGCAGAATACTCTGCATCACATCTCATTTTACAGCAGGCTGCAAAGGGAAGACCTAATCTCCAAGGTAATCTCATTATAATAGTGGGTGGCGCAGTGGAATGAAAGAATGACCCTTGATTTACATAGCTACTAGGGGACCCACTCCTTTCCTTCACCCAGCATACAAACTATAGCAACCAAAGACCATTTTTGCTGCAGATTTTGATTCTGGTTTCCGTTTGTTTGTTTTTTGTAAAAATGACAAAATATATTTCGCTATCATTTATACCAAAAATGCACGTACGAACCCTCAAAACAAGAGACACCTGCATGCCGCGATACTTGTAATTGAATTATTTTACTCAGGGAAAAGTGAGTGCTGTATTTATTCATCTAGTCACCTTCCCACATTCAAAGCAATAACAACCATTTCCGCACGTATTGTACGTGCGGGGAGATAAGCGACATGTCATTTACTTGGAGCGAATACGCACCGCGAGCAATGATTGTCAATGGGGCTGGCAGGCAGGCCCCCGCGCCATGGGAGTACGTGCGTATTAGCGCAAGCTCCCTAAAGACACGATGTACTGCGGCGTGTACTGTACGGGCCGCAGTACATCGTGTGAACATACCCTTAGTGTTACATGAGCATAGCTCTATGAGGTCTTTGGTAAGCCTTGTTTAGGTAAGCGTTTTTTTCCCTCACTTTATTTTTAGCAACTCTACGGAAAAAAAAGTGACTGACTTTTTCCTCTTTTTTTTTTTTTTTTTTTTTTAAATCTATAGTGAATTAGCATACAAAGATAGGATAAAATCCTTTAATAGATAACATTGCAGCCTATGGCACGGTTTGTTTTCTGCCTCCCACACAGCACGTCTGGAGTTAGAGACCCAGAAAAATCACAAGAAGGCTGCAAAAAAGAAACAGGAACGC
Source organism: Phyllomedusa bahiana (assembly GCA_025379985.1). Classification (NCBI taxonomy): domain Eukaryota; kingdom Metazoa; phylum Chordata; class Amphibia; order Anura; family Hylidae; genus Phyllomedusa; species Phyllomedusa bahiana. The sequence continues at coordinate 16,712 of JAODAL010030662.1, forward strand.
AGCGTCAGGAGAATCTACAGAAATGAGAGAACCCGGTGCCCTGTCGAATAGTGTCTATTATTATCCTGTGCAATAGAAACTACACAGGACATGAACATGTAGCGCAGAGAGCAGCATGGGGACTGTAGTTGTGGAGGTGAAAGGAAAGGAACTGTAATGAAGCATCAGTGCAGGACTTCACCGTCTCCTCATAAAAAGTGACAGTGTGGTGCCCCACTTAAGGGCTCGTTCACACGGCTGATTTGGGCACTGATTTCAGCTGTACTGCGCGCCGTATTCGCGCTGCAGTACGGCTGAAATCCGTCCCAGTCATTACGGTAATCCACAGTTCTTATAGAAAACTATGGATTCCGTCTCCTCTCCCGGCTCGGCGAATACGGCGAGCGGGGAGAAAGTGACATTTCAATTATTTACGCCGTGTACGCGCCGTAAATAATGGTTGTCTATGGGGCCGGCGAGCTGCCGGCCTCCCGCCCCCGCTGCATGGCAGCCGGCGTAATTGCGGGGCGAAATCCGTCCCCGCAATTACGTCAGCAATAAGCCGTGTGAACGAGCCCTAAAGGGAACTTGGCTTCTACTTTATGCTGCTCAAACGAGGGGCAGCATAAAATAGCTCGTGGTACGTGGTTCCAAGGATGTTAGCTTAACCCTGAAACACTCCATATATATGCAAACATAGGAGTAAGTACTTAGTTTAGTTAAAGGGGTTTTGCCAGGAAGTAAAATTGATGTGTGAAGTTTGTAAATTAAATAATAAACATTTTCACCATTCATCATCATATTAAAATTTCTGCACCGTTTTTGTCTTAGCTGCTCCTCTAGTGATCCATTGTTTACAGCTCGTCTCCAGGGGATACGACCAGGGTTGGGAGCTCCTCAGTCCTGGTCGCACATGCTCAGACATCACCTCTCCTCTCCTTTCAGGAAGCTACTGAGTGTTCAAACCCCAGGTGCTGTCATTCTACTCCTGTCCTCTGTGCTCCTTAGTAATTAGTCAAACAGTGCAAATAAATAAAAAAAAGAAACCTCAATGAGGTATGTGCATTGATAAAGAGAAAAATAAATCCACAGGTTTGGTTTCTGCAGGGATTTGAACCAAGCACTCTTGTGCTGTTAAGCAAAAATGTTACCTCTGAGCTACAATGTAGCTACTTAAAATTCTATACATAAACAGACCTTTCTTTGACTAGAGTAAGGAAAGGCCTGGTGATGTCATCCTGCTGGGTCACATGATATGCAATTCAAACAAATCACACACGCCTCCTTCTGAGAACACAGAGCTGAAGAGCCGGATGCAGGAGGTATGAAATGAGATCGAGGCACAACTCCTTTAAGGAGGTGGGGAAAAGCCATAAAACGAACTCCTCTCTTCAGACCTGGAGATGAGCTGTTCATTATGGATCACTAAGGCAGCAGCTAAAAAAAAAATGGTACAGAATTTATAATAATGATGAAAGGTGAAAATGTTTATTATTTAATTTGCAAGCTTCCCACATCAATTTCACTTTAAGGGTATGTTCACACGGCTTATTTGGGCGCGCATTTCGCCGCATATTGCGCTTTATCCGCGGTGAAATGCGCGCCGCAATTACGGTAATCCATAGCTCTCAGAGAGCTATGGATTACGCGTTGTACCCCACGTGTACAAAACTATCGTATTGCACGCGCGGGGGGGAGAATTGACAATGCATGTCAATGAGGCCGGTCCCCACGTGCTTTGGAAATGCACGCTGATCAGCGCATGCTTCCAAAACACCCGCCGTATTGCGGCGTTTACTATACGCGCCGCAATACACCGTGTGAACATACCCTAAGACACTGAACAGAAACTAGTTGATTCTCCATACAAGCAAGCAGCAGTACCTGATATTGCAGCTCATCCCATGCAAGAACTACCAAAGAACCTGTTACATAAAAGCTCACCTATTTTGAGGGCAGGTCGAATGAACCCAAGTCACTACACATTTTGACATAAAATCTCTTCGGGTGCCCAGTCAGTTCCCTTCTAGCATTCACACTGCCTTGGTGCACTCTCTTTTAAGCAATATGTATGGTATGACTGACTGTCGTGATCGGCTACATACATCCAAATACAATCAGTGAGTACCTTCCATTTTATTTACAGCTTAATGGTGAAATTGCAAGTATTCATATTGCTGTAGTTTAAAGCAAACTTCTAGCATAGTATAAACCTCCGATACCATTGGTGGCGGAGGGGGAGTCGTGCTAGTCTCAGCTGCCCAGTTCTATACAAAATTGTGATGTAGAACTTCATGGGCTGCATTTTGAGTAAGTGGCTTGAATGCCTATTTGTCTGATGAACGCCAGGCTCTTTCCCACCGCTTATCTGTGTGATTATCTTCTGCCGTCTTACAATACAGATGTTATTTCAGACCTTAATCCAAAGGTCTTGCTGCATTTTTATTTACTCAGATCTGTTATAACATTATGTACAAGCGTAGAATACAAATCCAGAAAAATAACCCCTCAGGAAGCGTGCTAGACACAATGACTAGGGGCCGCCAAAATAAACAGGACAGAGATGCAAGTGGAATGAACCAGATTATATATGTTGGCTGGAAAACCGTGCAACACCAAAGTGTAGACACTATCAATGCTGTAGGAACATTTGTAAAATCAGTCATCAATGTTTGTGACCTCATTAGAAAGGTCTATACTTCAGATTTACCTATACATACACTCTGGGCCATTTCCTCTAGCTGCCCATAGACAAGACACCATGTTTGCCAGTCTAGAGCAGACCTGCATTGCAGGATGTAGGAACCTGACTGCACAGGACCTTACACCGCCAGACTACCCAGGACCTTCTCCAGAGCACCACAAACTGGGCAGTACCAGCCATTTTGGTGGCATGTTTACATAGGCCACACCTGTGTGGGGCAATGCAGACTGCAAAAATGCTTAAGGGGGCAGTGTATGTTGGGGAGGCCTGGTCTAGAGGGACCTGTACCCTGAATAATTGCAATGGGTAACAAAGCTTCTGACGAATGTCAATATATAAGGAACCTTTACCAATGAATGTCAGATACCAGTGAACATACAAATAGAATCTACATAGTATAAAATATTAGGACTTAAAAAATACACACAGACTAACAACAGGCCACAATTTGTCAGTGGTTAGCACTGTTGCTGTACAGTGCCGAGATCATGGGTTCAAATCCCACCAAGGACAACATTTGCAAAATTTCCCCCTTGACAACTTGGGTTTCCTCCAGGTACTCCACATTTTAAAACAAATAGATTCATGTGAAGTTTAGATTGTGCACCCCAATGGTGACAGAGACCAATGTGAGTGAAGGCCATCTCTGTACAGTGCTATGAAATAAGGTCTACTTTGAGAGGACTACCCTTCCAGAGAGGCCAATATACAAAGAATTGAAAAATCTGTTGTAGGACGGGGAGCAGACTTCTTAAAAAGTTGGTCTTCTGGAGAGCTTTCGCTGTTTGGGTGTGAACATAATATTATATATATACACACACATACAATGTATATATATACACAAATATGTATATCTACATACATATATATCTGTAGATAGATATAACATATAAGTGACTGACACACACACACACACACACACACACACACAAACACACACACTTGTTCCATCCATTTTTATGTACAAGGGCTATTTATTGTGTTTACTAAGCAAAAGGATACAGCTACCAGAACTAATAAAAGACATTTACAATGCAATGAGTCAGGATTGTCTGGAAGTGTTAGACTCGCATATTTGTCGGCAATGGAGACCTTCAAAAGGCTTCCAGATGAAATGTAAACGTATTGGTACCCTGTGATCCCACCACGGGGGTGCCGATCAGAGTGAGAAACCGTGCATGCCACGGTTTCTCATTCATTTAGACGACGCGGCACCTTATGTCACGTAAATTATGCAGATAACTAATGACAATAAAACAAGTCTTTACATATATGTGTCAGAAATAGCTGCTGAAAGCTGGAAATCCCTTTCTGATTTGAGGGCAGAAGCTTCTTTTTGTCATGTACTCTATACACAGTGTAGCAGAAAAAAAGAAAAAAAAATGGGTCCACCCTTACCCAGAGCCACTCATACTGGCCCATGTAAAGAGCAGAACATGTGGTACCGCATCGCACTGTACTGTAGAGAGGCGCTACTAGACCACCAATCACGGCATGCTCTTCACCAATACAGAGGTTGTACAAGTAAATGTTCATGATAATTGGTTCATCAATCACATGAGCCACAGATCAGCAGTGTCAGTGTCATTGTATAGGGAGTATGGCTTTAAAACACAATGTCCCAAGAAAAGCCATTGTATGTGGAAATATTGATTCCCGAGGCCATTGTAACTTAAGAAATCACTGTATAGCCTTTTGTTTTATAGCATTTTGGGGTCAGAGGAGATTTTTTTACCCATTATATGGATATGGTATTTTTTCTGGCATTTTAATAAACACCAGGATAAGCACATGTACAACTGGACGCTAAATAAAACTAAAACCAAAAACTCAATTCAAAATCCATGTTACATATTAAAAAAATAAATAAATGTGTAGGAGCCCTAAAACAACATTTTTTTCTGAGATTTTTGGTACAATATTAGTGCACCTGTCAGCACCCATGCCCAACTCTGCTTGAAGACTGTATATAAAGATGGTATTCAGGGTTTTTATAAAAATCTATTAAAAACGGATAACTTACTTGGACAGGGATACACCTCCAGCTTTGCCAATCATCTCTTCATGGTGTAGTACAGCGTCATTCCAAGGTATCATGAGGAATTTCAGTAATGTTTTCATCCACCGCTCCGGATGTAAAACCAGCTGTTCATAGTGCACCATCATACACTTGTTGTAGCCCACTTCAATACACTGATTATACATGGTCTCGATAGCACGGTTCCACTTTGTTAAGCAGTCCCTATAGCTATTTAAGTCAAAGCCAGCAATGGTAACTTTTCTAGATATCATTGAGTGCACCGAAGCACGTCCATCTCTTACCATCAAGACAAATTTGGCATTAGGAAATATTTTGGCTAGATAAGAGAGTGATTTTAAAGCAAATGGATCTTTGTTACAGAGGTATGGGGCAGGTTCTCCATGTTTAACTATTATTTCCAGTAAAAAAGCCTGCATGGCTGCGTCCAGTACTTCATCAGTAACCCCAGCCTCATCTAAGCGAATTTTCTCTTTGCTGGAGCGTGCCCACATCTGTTTGACAGCCAAGATCCGAGGAATAACTCTGGTCTCCTCTCCACATCGAATCTCAGGGTGGGCATCAAGCATAGCACGCATTAGTGTGGTCCCACTGCGAGGTACTCCTCCAATAAATATTAATGGCATGTCCTTGTTGTAGGCAAAACTAGAATTTGTCCTTGTCTCAGTTCTTAGTGTTGCTTTGGGGCTTTCCACTTTGACAGGCTGACTGCGTTCTTCTATTCGATGGTGGCACTCCATCGCGTGTTGACCCAAGTAGAACACAGTCACTGAGCTTATTACAAGGCAGGCCAGCAGCAAATTTTGCTTTAGTTTCCCGATCATTTTGATCACCATGCCTTCCTGAATGAGACAGATGGAATGGTTGCGGTTTTATTTACAACGGCATGCCAAACAGATTCTACGCCAAAAAGGTGAGCGCCATCTGCTTTATCTGAAGAACAAAGAGTAACCACATTAATTATTATGGACAAAACAGAGGATGAATGGTTGGATGACAATCTGTGTGATGCGCCAACCTTCAATTAAATACAATAAAAATGGAAAAAATTACCATCTGGGACAAGGGTCCATGAAATAAACTAAAGCTACTGTAATAAAATGAAATCCAATCCTTTCTGAATACAGAGAAAAGTAGGCAAGAGCTACCTAGTTATCAAGTTCATAAGAATTGATACAACTTAAAGGGGTTGTCTCGCTACAAAGAATAGCTTTCAAATTGTAGGGAACACAAAATAAAGACATTTTCCAAATATATTGCTTTGCTCCTCTGTTTTCCCTAAGGAGATACAAGTGAATTTATGACCTCCCTGGCTATTTCAGTTCCCTCAGTAACCGACCTGTAAACAATTCTCCCCCTGCTGTTTGTTCTATGAGATAGCAGTGAGTGATGTCATCACACAGGTCATGGCAGTGTCCATGCTGCTGAGCAGTAAAAAGCTTGATTTATGTAAAATAAACAGAACTGTAATTAGGGCTTTTGTTTGAGGGATCAGATAAGAAGTCCTGTTAGTAGTTTGAGAAGCTAATCTGATCTAATTAGCAACTGAAAGCACAGCAGGGAGCTGTACAAGCACAAGCTGTATGCAAATTAGTCAGTCTGAACCAGGAAGTGGCAGAGTATTTCATTCATGCATCCTTTGAAACTCTGTAGGGAGACAACTCCTTTAAAGGACCGCTCCAGTTTTTGGTTTTTTTACCTTAATTCATTAGTAAACATTGCTTACCTGCAGATGAAATACTGGATTTCTAGCTGATGCAACAGTCTCAGTTAGCTCACATGAACTCTCATTTGCTGAAAGACACTGCTTTTGATGTTGACAAGAAGTATATCTCTCTATGCACTTATAGGGTACGTTCACATGGCGTATCGTGGCACATACCTGTGCGCGCCGCAATATGCCTGCTGTTAAAAGTACAAACTGGCCAGACCTCCTATTACTGTCAATTCTTTTTACAGGCTGTGCCTTGGGGAATATGTTGGCTTTTCATGGCACTCAATGAGTGCTATGATTTTAACGGATTTGCAGAGGAGGATGTCATGCGCATTGCAGCGCAATTACCCACTGAAGTATGCCCAGCAAATACGTCGTGTGAACATACCCTTATAAGACTCATTCTAAACCCCCAAAAGGAAAGCACACTTCTGTGTTACACAACCATGCCGTGTCTTTTCACAGTACAGGTGACATGTCCCAGTGACAATTTCTGTATTCAGCTGTAGAAAAGCAAAATTGCTGGCAGTACATAGAATAAATTTCTAATAAACCAAAGAAGGGAGAAAAACAAAACCCAGAGAAGTCCCTTATACTGTGCCTATCATACTGAAAATGCAATCTGATCTGTGAGCAATATGTAGCTTGATGTATCGTGTCATAAGAAAAGATTCTGTATAACTTGCCACCTATTGATCTAAATCTCTGCTCTTTTAGGGCTTAGGAGTCCAGTGGGTGGTTCTACTCACTGATTGACAGCTAACACCGTATACACACTAACAGAAGAATGTTGTCAATCATTGCATGAAACTGCCCACTGGACTCACAAAAAAGGAGCTTTAGATCAATAAGTGACAAGTTAGGCTATGTTTACACGGCTTATTTCAGAACGTATTTACATCAGATTGCCAATCGTAAATATGTCCCGAAATCAGTTGAAAATCAGTTGGAAATAAGTGTCACTTAGTGTGGCACATATTTCGCGACGGATTTACAATCCCCATTCATTATATGGGGTGAATCCGTCGCGAAATCCAGCCCAATAATTGACATGCACATAGTTTTTCCAGCCGTTTTGCGGCCGAAAATCCGCGGCGGCAATACGGCACTGAAATACATGTCGTCTGAACGAACGACCAGGGCTATGGAGTCGGCAAGCCGAAGCCCCGACTCAGACTCCTCAATTTCCCAAACCTCTGACTCCGACTCCCTCATAATCGCCGCATGTTTAAGTGATAACTTTACTGTAGTAAAATGGTAACATCAGGCTGTTTATCACCTTATGATACAATAATCAAGCTATTTAGGCAGAACAGACACTGACAAGCAAAAGGGTAACAATGTTTTGATCTTTTGAACACTTGTGGGTAGAGTAGAAGAAAAAGCTGATTTTGTATCCAAGTCCAGTCTGCACCAACATTGGGAATGTGGAGAAGAGACCTGGGATCAGATTTTGGTCAAGATATGCTTGAATCTGATCCAGAGCCCAGAAGGATTCAAGCAGTATTGAAAACCAAAGGTGGATTTCCCAAATACTAACAAAATAATACAAATTAACATTTTGATTTTTAGGAGCAGAACGGTAACAATGCAGTTACAGGAAAGAATCTGCAGACCTAAGCAGATGCTAAATACTTGCAAGTCAAATTTATGTATAATATGGGTCAGATGACTGTATATACAGTTACAGTAGCCTCATGTACAAAGCTGTAGTGGAGGGTGAGATATGGGGCCTGAAAGTCACAAGTTCAAACCATTGTTACCATTTTGCTTGTCAGTGTAAAATATATTTATTGGACATGACTTTAGGACACAAAAAAATTGTAAATATGCAAAACACTGCAGGAACATTTGTGGAGTCTCTGAATTTGTTCTGAGAAATCATATTGCCTCCATCAGATCCTGCATACATGACCTCACATCTGATCTCATTATTTACAGGCTAGAGAACGGCCTCTCTACACTAACTTGGGTTGAGCGCAAAGCGGTGACCACGGGGGCAACATCTCTAACAATGTCAGGGTATAAAGGAATTGCCTCAGCCACAGTCCGTATTGATGAATGGTTGAACTCTTCTACTGCTTTGAAAACAGGTGAAACATTCTGCTGAAATCTGTTTGCACCATGGGAGCGGAATCTTTTCCCCTGGGGCAGAGTTTTGCCTGCTCCATGTCATCAATTACACTCCTCATGTGAGGAGGCTGAAGATATGGGAGCAGCAGCACTGGCCGGACCCAATGCCTCTTGTTCTTTGCATCGAACTAACTGGACCAACTTATTATATATTTTGGGAGTCGGAGTCGGTCCCTTTTATGACGACTCTGACTCCTGCAAAATAGCCACCGACTCCGACTCCACGACTCCGACTCCACAGCCCTGTGAACGGCGACACAAATTTCCCATTAAAACCAATATTAAATGGCCTGCAACTTATTTCAGACTGATTTCGGAACGGATTTACGATCGTAAATACGGCAGCAAATCCGTTCCGAAATAAGCCGTGTGAACGAGGCCTTAGACAGAATCACTTTCCATAAAGCTGTATACTCATCTACGAAGTTCCTCCAGCAATATAACATGCTGTCTGCAGATTGTACAGCATTCACTTAACACCCTAACAAATGGAGCAGGCTGGAAGAAGTCTGGAACATTCACTATAGACATTATGGTTATTATTGTTCATTTGTCACACATTAACGACACATATCATAAGAGAGTCAGAAGGGTCCAGTATTGAAAGTTTTCTATAACCCCCACTGGGTTCTATGGAGAGTTGACCCTGCACAAGTAGTCATCAAATCATGAAACTCAGCACTCAGTTTGTACTCAACATAGTGGGGGTAGGAAGAGCTGATGCCTAACTGGAAGCTATCTAACCCAGACCTCTGCACCTTATATGCACATACAAAGGTGTCTAGTAGAAATTATATTGCTCCAACAGTAAAAAAAAAAAATCTACAATAGGTGTCCAGTACCAACAGTAAAAAAAAAAATGTAATGCAAGACAAAAAAAGTGTAAAAGTTAATATCTTACCAGAACATTGTTACCACAATAAGTTCCGCAGCATTTTATAAAAGTTCCCTCAGATTTCTACACACAGGGCATCTAAGCGCTCCCCGGATGAGGACGAGGGAGATAACTGGATGTGACAGGCAGAATGAACAGTGAGTCAGCTTCTCCGAGCATTGCCTCACCAACTACAGAGTATACATATTAATGTCACAAAGCAAAGGCAGCAACCATTGCTCCGGAGCACAATTCTATTATCAAGTAGTGACGCACATCGCCAGTATTTATAGATTCTTCCACTCCGTGGAGAAGGTCAGCGTGAAACGACTAGGGCCAATCACGGCTTAAAAGTAGCCTTTTTCTCTGACAATTAAGGAAGCCACAAATTGATTTTTAGATACAGACTGAAATTTGAGGGAATTGCGGTGTTTACTGTACTAACACCACTGGGGAGATTATTTTGAAGTACTGATAGTAATCATCATTTTTCAGCATCATTCATGTTAAACTGTACAGATCAGAGATCACTGTAGGCAGCGTTCATCATCAGAACCGCGCTCTACTGAGGTCAGCGCAACACACGCAGCTGGAATAGGAGATTTAGAAGGGCAGCACCGTCTTCAGAAGGCTCAGGGCAATGGAGATTTTACAGGAAGTTGCTTGTTGAACACCTGCTCTTCTTGTAGGAGGATAAAAAAAGTATACATTTCAAATAGCAACCTCTGTTCTATTACAGCAGTCATAGGGAACTCATAGGCTTGCTCCTACCCGGTTTCCCCCGAAAATATGACAGTGTCTTATGTTAATTTTTGCTCCTAAAGATGAGCGAAGACTTATTTTTAGGGGATGTTTTTTTCTATGAACAATAATTCACATTTATTGCTGAACAAAACATCATCATGTATTAATATACTGCAGTGATTTCATCACAGACATCAGCATAAGCAGCCAAACTCTGAATTTCATAAAAAAATGTCTTATTTTCGGGGAAACCGGGTATGCACCTTCTCCCATGTAACACTGGGGCTTGTATGCCCTTTTTTATGTCCAGCCATGGAGCTGCGAGTACGTCATACATCTGTGTTTTTAAGTGATGTACAATCTTCCTAAGATTTCTTATATTTTGTAAATTGCCAGTAAGGCTAGTATGGGAACTCACAGGACATTGGGGACCTGTCATGTCAGTTCAGAGCTTGTGTATTTTGGCCAAAATATCACCTATTTGAGATTTTCCAGTATTTTTGACATGTAATTCTTTGAAAGACGGACCTGACAGATGAAATGCAAACACGCAGCGGCGATCTCTCATGTGAACGCCGCAGCGTGTTCCTCATTGCCGTCAGTGATAATCTCACTGCTAAATTGTTAGATGCGTCTCCGGGTCCGTTCTGTTGGCCCCCCCCCCCCCAAGATGCATCTGAAAAGCATATGTTCACACGGATGCAAGACGCCGAGTGAACATACCCCAATACTGGGGAACGGAAGCTGTCAGTAGTTTGTGTTGGGCACGTGAAATATGCTGGGCAGCCCGCCCAATCTAATAGTATGGGCATTATCAATTGGTTGTAAGCCAGCATGGTGTATCACACAGAACCATATGATTGGTACCCTATATAGGCTTTATCTATGTGCAATTGTGATACTAGTAATAGTAGGCGTGTGAGTGGTTGTTCATCAGTGTTTTTGCATTCACGCAATCTCCCCTTTATGGTGCTGTAGCTTTTCTGCATACTCCTTCTTCAATGTGCAGTTTTTTTACTAAGCAATTGCCCCCCTCATGGATAGATGTGTGAGCAATTATTCATCAGTATTCTGCACCTTTACAACCTCTCCCATGTAGAATTGGGGTTTTTATTTCCTCCTACTGAGAAGTGTATTTTTTTTTGTCCAGCCATTGAGCCGTGAGTGTGTCTGTGTGCTTAAGTAAGTGATGTCCTATATTTCTGTGAGATTTAGAAGAGCACCATTCGTCTTCAAATGGCTCAGGGAAATGGAGATTTTACAGGATGTTGCTTGTTGAACACCTGCTCTTCCTGTAGGAGGATAAAAAAGGATTTATCTCTAATAGCAACCTCCGTTCTCTTACTGCAGTCATAAGCCGAGGAATGTGGAGTATAACAATGTCACAAATAATATTTGCATTTTTATGGTAATTCTCACCACTGTTCAGTATCCCATCGGAACACAGCAAATAATATGGTCCAACTCCACCTTTTATGCATTTATCTATTCTGCAAAGAAGCAAAACATTGAACAATGCACTTCTATCCCATCTAGATTATTGCAACAACGTACTCTGTGAACTATTGATGGATAGAACAGCATTCTTTGATGTAGCTGAAACTTTGTTGCTTGACCTCAACCTTTCTTCTCATCCCACAAGTTATGTTTAAAGGGGTTGTATCATTTCATTAAATGGTCTTCAGAATAAGGGGACAGTGAAAACAAACAACTTTGCAATTGGATGTCATTAGCAAAGCTGTCTTGTCCTCACAGTTTTCCTTATCTTCTGTTTACACTGATATCCAGTGCTGGTCGGATCCCTCCTCCTTGCATTTCACTAGCTGAGGGCTCTAATAACTTACATTCTGTTCAGCCCCCTGACGGCTGTATTCACGGAGCTTGCATTCCTGCCTCTCACTCAGAATTAGGGGCCGTGAACAATTTCACTCTATACATTTAGCTGCCTCCTACATTGACACTGCAGCTGTCTATATAATCAGAAAACAGGAGAATTGTGCCCGGTGCCTTAATGCTCTTGCGTGTAAGGGACCGTAAAAATTCACTCTATACAGCTAAGTGCTCCTCATTGACACTGCAGCTGTCTCCATAATCAGAAAACAGCATTATTGTGCCACAGTGCCTTAATGCTCCTGCGTGTTGGTGCCTTATGTAAACATGAAGGGAGACGGATCTGTGCTGGAATCAACTGTAGAAGCCATCCAGCTGTGAGAGATCAGTGCTGAGATTATGGAAGACTGTTTAGACTGAATGCAGGTATGTAAACAGCTCTTACAAAAAAATAAGACTGCATAGGGAGAGGACAGTGACATGTGGGGACACACACACACACTGGAGCCAGTATGAACAGAGAAGGGGGGATGATGTCATCCCTTTTCAGTTAAGAAACGCCCAGCTGGGAGGGGAAGAAATCCCCTGAATTTCAGGAAACGAGAGGATCAAGCTTCAAGAGAACAGCCGAACTGATGAAGCAATACATCCCCTTTAATTTATGCTTCCGTTATTGTTACTGCAGTATTCTCCATATACACTTTACGCATGATATCTATATGGACAGGTATTAAATACAGTGTCCATCATAACATGGTTAAGAAAATTCACAGTAAATAGCCGGCACTCCAGTTCTTCCAGTCTTATTTATTCCATGTCAATAAAGCTCTGTGAGTTTATATGCGGTAGAAACAGCAATGCCTCTGGCTGATGCACTTCTGCAGATTTAAAGAGGTTGTCTCACCACGCTGTTTCAGAGCCAAAAGCAGATTCATGCATGCTGTCTCTTCCTGGTCAGGCTGTGGCTGCTTCTATGGCAGTGTTAGTATATAAGCTCATCATTCATAGCTCTTCTAAAAGCACTGACATGAGAACAGGGGATGTTATCTATAAGTACAGAGCTCAAAGTGTAAGAAGAAAAAAAAAAAAAAAGGGAGAGAGAGACTAATTACTTGTGTGAGATAACACACACTTATCTCAAACTGCCGGCAGCCCTACCTGTCATCATCCCTGATGTCAGATAAGACAGAGCAGAGAGAGAAGTGGGAGCAGGACGGTAACCAAAGAAACCTGTGTGCACTCAGAGCTGGTATCATCTATCTTATCTCCTCTACAAAGCCAAAAAAATAAAGCAGTATATTTGGAAAATCTCTTCAATTACCGGCCCCTACGTGTTTAAAGCTAATCTTTGTGGTGAGATGACCCCTTTAATAGAAGGTGTGTCATCACTACACAGAGATGGCAAGCATTTAGAAGCATTGCATTTCTCCATTTATCTAGAACTCAGCACTCTATTATAGGGGTCGTCCATCCCCAAAAAAAAAAAAATACACTGCAAAATACTTACCTAGCTGTCCCCTGAAATTGACACTCCCGAACTCCCAGGGATCCACTCCTTGACTTTTGGGTTCTCGTCCCGACACACTGGAGAGGCTCGCTTTCCGCTGTAAGTAACTAGAGTTTACACTACGTTATACTCCTCTACGTTAGAATGAGATGCTAGAAGCCGAGAGGTGCGGATACGAAGTCGCAGCATATAGATAGGCAAGTGGCAGGTTTTTTTTTCTTTTTTGGGCCACCGTGGCCTCAATGCAGTGTAATATTTTTTGAATATACAACCCCTTTAAGCCAAAGCATTGCTATTTTTTCTATGTATAAACCAATGGTGCTTTATTGGCATGATATTAATTATACTTTGAGAATTGTTCACCACACGATTTGTGCACTAACTGTTTATTCTAAATTATTTTCTGAAGAATCTTCTTTCTCGTAACCATCCACTTACCAACTCATACCTAAAACCTGCTATGTGTCCTTTCTTTCCGAAATGTCCATTACTCTAAAACCCACCAATGCCAAGGTGTAACTAGAGTTCATAGGGACCCATAGCAGAAGAAAATGGGCACCCACTACCTAATGAGAGGAAACTGGCACATTAGCATACGTAGCAACAATTCAGCATGTGAATAACAGCACCATATATTAAAGAAAATCCACACATGACATTAGATAGTAGAGAGTCAACAACTGGTTCTTCTGTACAAGAAAGTAGAATGTTTTTGCAACCAAGTGGCCCCCTTAGCCCCTGGGCCTGCTGTGGCTATGGTTACACCCATGTACCAAAGGCAAAAAAACTTACCTCTACCAGTGTATCTAATTTATGCAGTGTCTCAATGTGCACTGTTACACAATAGCATGGTGCATTGTTCTTTAGTTGCTATAAGGGTATGTTCATGCAATGGATTTTAACAAGAAATTCAGCATGAAATCCCAGTATGTTTACACATTGTTTTTGCAGGGCGCAATTGTGCTGCAATGAGCCCAAAGTTCGCCCTCTACATATGGTAAAATCGATGAGTGCTATGATTTCCCAGCGTATTCCCCGGCACACAGTGTGCACGTCACTTCTTTCAGGCACTAACTCACTGGGGAAAGTGAGAGTGAATAGGAGCCGGAGTGCTGCTGAAAGTACACACTGGCCAGCACGTACTTTCAACAGCAGCTGTATAGTGGCGTGCACAGGTATGCGCCACTATACGCCGTGTGAACATACCCTTAAAGCTCTAGTAATCGTGTGCATTGCATCACAGCTCCCAACCCTTCACCTCTAAGGGTTTGTTCACACGGCTTATTTGGACGAGGTTTTGGACGAGGTTTTCGGAGCGATTCCTTGCCCAAAACGCTTAAAACGCCCCCAGTTCATTTAATTGATTCCTATGTAAAACCTTGCTGTAGTTCACACATGACGAGGTTTTTACACGCTTCTTTGGAAGCAATGAAAAAGAAGTGTCATGTCAATTCTTGAAGCGTGTGTAAGGCGTGGTTTTGGGTGCGTTTTTTGTCCTGGCTATTAATTTGTATGGGTGAAAACCTTGTCAAAAACCTTGCCGAGAAACGCCTCAATAAAACCTCTTCTGAAGCAGCGTGTTTCAGGCGAGGTTTGGGAAGCGGAAACGCTCCGAAAACCTCGTTCAAAACCACGTCCAAATAAGCCGTGTGAACATGGCCTAAAGGTTATAACCTTACCAGTGCAGGTACGCAATGGCTGCAGCAGTGACATTCTGGCTAACCGGACCAGTTAGTAATCAAAAGACTTGAGGAGACAGCGGACAGTGACAGCGCTGAAATGGAGGTAAGGAAGGAGGCAAGTGTCAGGCTTCTTTTATTTTAGCACTCCAGCTCCAACTATATATATACATATATGGATTTCTAAAGTATATTTGTGTGTATGTATACACACAAAGGTTATGGGGTCGTCCTTGTGGATTTCTAAAGTATATTTCTAAAATATACTTTAGAAATCCATAAGGACGACCCCTTAACCAGACTCTTGTTTTAGGTATAGCCTAAAAGGTATAGGTAAAGCCTTAGAGGCTTTATAGAAAATCTGTACAGACTAATACCACGAGGACCTGTAACAAACAACAAAGCCATATAGTTCATTCCAGTACATGAGAACCTTTCAACAAACACTATTTGATTGCTTTCAAATTTTACATAGGGAGGATACAAAATTAGACATAATAATATATATAACCCAGTAATTGGGGCATATAACAGGTGTAAGAGCAAAATAACTATAGCCTATTAAAAGGTAAAAGATGCACTACAGATGATAAAGGAACTAAGAGCACTGTAATTAGAATAAAAAATTACTGAGGGAATGTCTATACAAAGCATTTCTTCATTTGAGGACACATGTCTAGACTTGGGCATTACTGTTTATGCCAATACCTGGCAGCAGGGTAAATGTGCACAGGAAATGAAGAGGGTTTCTTAAACATGAGATCTGTAGGTGTGTAAGAGTAACCTGCATAGTAGAATAGTCTATAAATAATTAGTATATAAGAACACTAGCTCTCATCTTCTCCTCAAGGCACGTACTCTGCAAATCTATTTCAGAAAGATGTCAAATAAGGCTAGGTTCACACTTGTATCCGAGGTTCCGTTTGAAACCTTCATCTCAAGTTCTGTTGGGATTGATGAAAAAATAAAGCAGCATAAGGCGCCTTTTTTATAAGCTCCACGGTGGAAACCCAACAATCCCCATTGTAGTCAATAGGGTCAATCGCACGCCATGATAAAACGGGTCCTATTTCACCTCTGCAACAGATGTTCCGAACACAACCTCTGACGCAAGTGTGAACCTTACCTGTTCTGAATATATTCCATAGAAAAACCTAATCTACGATTTCATTGGCACCATTAAATGGGTTTTCTCACTACAAAGATTAGCGTTCAACATAAAGGGACAGTTAAATGAAGACTTTTTCTAAATAATTGGTCAATAGATTTTACTTTAGTCATGAGATAAGAGCAATTTTTATGTACTGCCAGGCACACATAGAAGGCAGGCTGGGCATTCTTCAAATCTGAGTAATATGGGCAGAATTGAGAAACTGAAGCATCAGATATCTATCACTTTGGGGCCTAGCGATGATTATGATGACTATAAACCTTAATTATTTAGATGATTGAGACCAGGGCTGTCTTAACGGCATTATGGGCCCTTGGTAAAGCAGTGCACTAGGCCCTGCCCAAACACATGACATCCCCCCAGGCCCTTTAAACTGGAAAAGAAAAAAATTTAATAAAAAACTCACCTCACTCATAGCCCAAAGCAGCCTACAAGAATAATTGGCAAAGTAGAGAGTCAATGGCATGCTGAAGATTCCTGGCACATGCCTCTGACCACCGAGACCCCTTTGCTCCTGGGCCCCGCCTAGTGTGCGCAATGATTAAGAAAGCCCTGATTGAGACCCACGACAATACTCGGGGCACTACTGATTGACTGCCTGTTATTATTTTTGATATTTAGGTTTATGTCTATGTTTTTTCTAAAGAAATGTTGGGGTCAATTGACATATAGTTTTCTGATATACGTAGCTTGTCCATCCAGCGTAATATTAGTATATAATTCTTTTAAGATCCTGATTATTAAAACAGAGCGGACCCCAAGACGGATCCCTAAAGCGCTTTTAACACGGAGTGAACACTCCGTGTGAACACGCCCTTAAAGGAGTTTTCTCATTACAAGCTTTCAGCCTACTTCAAAGTGTCTGGCAGCAAAGGATTTTTGAATTCAGGGGCGTGCTTCTTGTCAGCCTCTTCTCCTCCCTCTTCCTCCCTCCCCTCAGCACACAGAAAGCTCTCCTCCATAACTTCTATACAGCAGGGGGAGGGCGAGGGGGTTTCCTGCCAGAGTTAACCCTGTGTGTGCCTGCCTAGATCTGCTGCTCACTGCTGGATCAGCTGCACCGTCAGCTCCACGGAGTCAGGAGAGGGCTGATCTATGAGTGTGGAGAGTTCTGTGAAGCTGTGATTGCTAATAGCAGAGCAGGGGGGATGTAAGTGTTCCTATACCCCCTGCTTAGCTTACAAATCTCCATCTCAAGCAACAACAAACAAATCCTGTCAGAACAGACACAGGGCAGCTGTGAAGTGAGTTACTATACTCACGATGTGTCACTAATACAGCAGAGCATTAACCGTTAACATGCCTCCCTGATCTGTTCTATTAGTATAGTCAGAGCTCCACAGACACATCAGGATTATAGTAACACACTTCACTGCTGTCACATCTACTGACTACAGATCAGCCTCATCTCTACTCTCCTCAATCTGTGTAGAGAGCTGGAGGGAGCAGGCACACACAGGGTTAATCCAGCTACACAGACACAGAAGCAAGAGCCCTCCCCCTCCCTTCCCTACAGAAGCATACTGTGCAGGAGGGGCTCTGTGCTCAGACCTGTATTCAGAAACAAATGAGTCATCAGCACTGACAGCCAGTGAGATAAAGATCAACAGGTCAGCTGCTATAGGGATTTGAGAAGCTGATGCACTACTACTAACAGGGATAACTCAAAATCAGGAGGACATTTGTAATGAACATATATTGCAAAGCTGTTTTTTTTTTTTAAAGATCTTTTAATTAAAGCCTAATCATTGTAGCGAGACAACCCCTTTAAGGACCAAAAAAAAGCATCAAGAAATAAAAACAGCTGAAATATGTCACAAGGTCTGTAGAAACATCTACCAGATCTAACCCCGACAAAGTATATTGTGTCAGAAATAGCACAATTACAATGGCACAAAATGCCACAAATAGTGCAGACACAAGATCAAAGAGTGCAACAAATATTGTAGTCAAAATAATACTCTATAAATATAATGCAATACTAAGTACAAAAATATATAGAAGCCCAAATGAAATGAATGATAAAGGAGCAAACGTAAATAACAAAATATAATGAAAGTATCCTGAAAAAGGTGATACCAATGCCGGGAAACCCAGAGAACCCCACGCGTATCTCCGTAGGTACAGCTTCCTCATTGTTATTCAGAGTTAAACTGTAGACATATGCCTGCCCTTTCCCATAGCATTTAGCACAGAGCAGGGAAATACATTAACAGCCTGTAAATAAAATGTGAAAAGAAGGATTTTACATCTTATTTATAATCCAGATTAGGCCACAAAACCGCACATTGATCTGTTTGCCTGAGAAATCGAAGGGTAGTGTCCGTCTCCTCCCCCTCTATTCATTCAGCAACATATGTGCTAACAAACAAACTCATTAGACGTCTCAGTTGGGAAAAGTACACAGGAAACTCCTCTTGCTCGATATCCACAAATGTTAACTGGAGTCTCCTCACAGCCATAGATTTAGAAGCCGTCAATACATCTGACCGGTTTTAAACAGGAGAAGGTTATCTTACTTACCATGAATCCACTGAGTATTGGACCATGTGAGGCTGAAATGGAGAGCAACTCTCTATCACACACAATGCAGTGTACAATTTATCTGGGGATATTTGACTTGGGAAACCGTATCGTTTGCATCCGGTCACAATGCTCTCATGATACTAGACTGCTAAATGAGTAAACCTTAGAGAGATGTTAACACTCTAAGGGCATGTCCCCACTGCACGGAATTTCGGCCAGTTTTTCAGGCGGTTTGCGGTTTTGCAGACCGTCTGAAGAACCGGCCGAAAATGAGCACAACGGAGCGCTATGGAAAACCTGTGCAGCAGTGCCCACTACACAGGTTTTCTGCCTGGCGGTTTTTCCGCCAGCGGGCCATCCAAAAAACATACTTAAAGGGGTTGTCTCACTACATTGATTCATCTCGCCTCAGTCCTGTTTTCTTGGTTTCACTTTGAATTCAGGGGAGTGTTTACTGGCTTCTACTACACTGCAGTAGAAGCCAGGTCTGTAGCTATAGCGACCTGAGGAGCTGATGCAGCCCATACAAGAGGGGATATCTAGGAATAGGTAGGATGGACATATGTTGCAAAGTGACTTGTTTTTGCAAGATCTTTAACATAAAAAGCAATCCTTGTAGTGAGACAACCCCTTTAAGTCCATTATAATTATGGAGGCTTGCACTCCAGTAACTCACTATAGAGGGTGAGCCTCTACTATGTCAGAGAGGCTTCAGAGCAAAAGCAGCCATCCTGCCCCCATTTAACTAGAATTTTAACCAGCTACACGACCATTTAACAAAAGCGTCTTTTTCATAAGGTTTTGCTTTCATGCGTTTCCCTTAGCGCTGCGAAAAACAGTCTTCTCTCTCTAGCAGCTGACAATATAGTTTATTGCTCCCCCTGCACGAGTCCTCTTCTTGACTATACTGCTATGTTACTAGAGAGCCTCCCAAGCAAGCAGAAAGCCACTTCTACTGGCTTCTCTGCAGTAAATAGAAGATTAGTATGCAGAGACCTGGAGGTGGGAGAGTGAGCAAGTATGCCCTCCAGTATTCAGCTCATTAGGTGGACGTGCAGATCACTATGCATTCTAAACACTAGGTAGCGCTATACAAGTAAAGGTCACAACTTCTCAATGGATGTCTATTTAACAGGGAAAGAGCAAACATTGTTACATTTTAAAACTCCATTCAACAGATATTTATGGAAAGGACAATTGCTTTAGAACTGGTAAAGAGTGCAGGTCCTGTATGCACTGGTCCAATTGGTTACAAGGGTGTTATCTCACATACTGATCGATAGGATATGCCATCAATGTGGTGTGATAAGTGCGTTTACCAGAGGTGGGACCAGCTGCGTCTATCTCAGGTAGGGGCCCATTACAGTCTCTGTTCATTACAGAGTATAGGTCACTCTTACGCACTACTCTCCATAGACATGATGGAGAGTAGTCCACAAGCGCAATCTACTCTTCGTTATGAAGAGGGACTTTCAGGGGCTTGTTCCTGAGATAGGAGCAGGATCCACATCTTGGACCACCTAACATACATTGATGGCATCTTCTATCGACATACCATCAGTGTGCGAGATGAGAACAACCTTTTAAAGGGGTTGTCTCACTGCATTGATTAACCTTACCTCAGTCCTGTTTTCTTGGTTTCACTTTGAATTCAGGGCTGTGTTTACTGGCTTCCACTAGGCTGCAGTAGAAGCCAGGTCTGTAGCTATAGCAACCAGTGCTGTCAGCCTATCAAGAGAGATCAAACAGGTCAGTAGCTATAGCAACCACAGGAGCTAATGCAGCTCATACAAGAGTGGAAATCTCAGAATAGGTAGGACACTGTTAATGGACACATATTGCGAAGCGACTTGTTTTTGCAAGATCTTTAACATAAAAAGCAATCCTTGTAGTGAGACAACCCCTTTAAGACAGAAATCTAGGGTTCTAGGTATTGATTTCTTGTTCTACTTTGTAGAAAATGTGTTTGTCTGGTTACTGTGGGGTTTTAAATGCAGCCATATCACATCTATGTGACACTGATCTAAGACTATAACTATGGTTATGCAGCTCACCTGTAAATGGTGCAGCGGTTTTGGCGATTCCTCAGTGATTACCCAACACAAAATCGCAGTCAAAAAACTAATGAAGAACCGGCTCTCAATCCATCCAGTAGAAGGAAAAATGCAGCAAAAATGTACGGTATTTAGAAAAATAAAACCATACCCAAAAAAAAATTTAAAAATGCTTCAGAATGAAAAAAAAAATAATCTCTGACACGTTTCGGATTAGGAACCCTTAGTCAATCTGATCTAAGACTCTGGACTCACTAAAATGCATTCAATAAAGCCCATGTATAGAAAGTGTTGGCACTGGGGATTATTTTTAAACAGTTTCACATACTTGCATCATAGGTATGGAGTGTTTAAGTCATTGCACGGCTTGTTCTTTTTTTAAAGGAAACCTGTCACATAGGTTGTGCACCTCTTGCTGAGGGCAGCACAAGGTAGTGTCAGACCTGCTGTTTCTAGCGCTGTTTCCTTTATTCTGTAAGATGCTGAAGTTTTAGAGCATTTACCCCCCAAATCTTATTCATGAGTAGGTGTTAGCCCCGCCCACCAAAGGCTAGCTCCGCCCACTGACAGTTATTCACATGTTTCTACCTATTCAAAGTAATAGGTTTGTCAGTTGAGGTGGGCGGGGCTAGCCTCCGATTGGCCGGGTTTGAAAAAAACTGACACTCTGAAGGACTCTTCGAATGACTCTTCTGGCTGAAAACTGCAGATTTGAGCATTAAAGGAGTTGTCTCCCTTCAGAGTTTCAGAGAATGCATGAATGAAATACTCTGTCACTTCCTGGTTCAGACTGACTCATTTGCATAACCTCCCTGCTTGTACAGCTCTATGCTGTGCTTTCAGATGCTAATTAGATCAGATTAGCTTCTCAAACTACTAACAGGACTTCTTATCTGATCCCCAAAACAAAAGCCCTAATTACAGTTCTGTTTATTTTACATAAAATCAAGCTTTTTACTGCTGAGCAGCACAGGACACTGCCATGACCTGTGTGATGACATCACTCACTTATCTCCTTGAACAAACAGCAGGGGGAGAATTTTTATAGGTCAGTTACTGAGGGAACTGAAATAGCCAGGGAGGTCATACATTCACTTGTATCTCCTTAGGAAAAACAGAGGAACAAAGCAATATATTTGGAAAATGTCTTTATTTTGTGTTCCCTACATTTTGAAAGCTATTCTTTGTAGCGAGACAACCCCTTTAAATAACAACAAAACTACAAGCATCTTACAGAATAAGGGAAACACCCGTGCTGGAAACACAGGTCTGACACAGCTGTGCTGCCTCACCAGGGCATAACTATGTGACAGTTCTCTTTAAGCCTGACTTTTCCTACTGTAAACATGGCTAGCACATCTACAAATCAGACTAGAATCCAGACCATCCACAAATAGGATGGCCGGTTCACACGGCTTATTCCCCACGATTTGTACGTATTGAGCCACAAACCGCCGTGAATAAGTGGGACGGGGGCGGGCCGGAGCGCGGCGGGGGCCGTCCCGGCCCCATAGACAATGCATATCTATGGGCGTAGCGCCGTAATATGTGCATTCACTTTCCCCCCGCGGGATTCGCGCGGGAGGGCGATTAATACACGAAAACTAAGCTCTTACAGAATAAGACTACAGTGCGAAACAGCAGTCTGACTACTATTGCTGCCCTCAGCCAGGGGCAACTATGTGACAGCGTTCTCTTAGCACCACATTTCCCACGTAAACAGTGGCTACGTACATTCTACAAATTCATTGACTAGAATCCAGAGCCATCCTCACAAATAGAGTTAAAGTAACGAGCACAGAATGGGAGCATGCCTTAGGTTAGGCACAGCTATCAAGGGAGCTTTATACAGCCTTCCAATAAGCAAGCGCGTTACAATAAATAGTCTTAGGAGATTGGCCATAGTAGATCAACTGTCAAGGCCAACATGTCAGAAAAGAGGCGCCGCCACGCCAGTTTTAAGGCGCATTACGTGAGTGTCTAGGGTGCCTAACTGAATGAACCTGGCATCTGGTATAACTTGCATAGTATAATTGATGCACCTCATCTAGGGGCATAGCATATCACTGCTAGCACATTTGATGCGCCTATTTTGTATCATGCCTGGTGTATAATGCGCCTATTTTTGGTGTACTACAGTTCATTTATATATAGAAGAGGGCGTCAACAGTTTTGTTATGCAAAATACACAAAAAAAAGGCGCAGCCCTAATGGGACATGACTCCCGTTGTGTTCTATTACAATTAAACTTCTGGGATGTGAGGACACAATACCGTTTCCCCGAAAATAAGACAGTGTCTTATATTAATTTTTGCTCCTAAAGATGAGCTAAGACTTATTTTTAGGGGATGTCTTATTCCTCCATGAACAAGAATTCACATTTGTTGTTGAACAAAAAATCAACATGTATTAATATACTGCATGGATTTCATCACAAACATCAACATAAGTAGCCAAACTCTGAATTGCATAAAAAAATGCACCATGTCTTATTTTCGGGGGATGCTTTATTTTTGGGGAAACAGGATAGCTGCCAATATATTCTTATAGATTTACATTCTTAACTAAGGTGCAATCATTTGATAGGACTGCTAGATGACATCCATGAAAAACCTACCTAGTGCAAACTAATATAAATGGGCCACACAACAAGAAGGTAAGAATGGGTTAAATATGCACTACATAACATTTCTCTATGACTTTTATAGTAGTCACAGAGAAAAAAATTATTTCACAAAAGGGTTAACAGCATTAACAATTGACAGACTAGACACTATTAACCCACTTTAAAATATAACCTTTATTAGATACTCATTAAAATTCTAGGCTAATCCTAACACAGAATACATATTATCTCAATGCCGGATAGGTATCCTAAAGCTTTATAGGGGGAATGCACAAAAATATATTGTAACCAAAGGCCAGGTAATAAATCAATTCCCCTACAATATAGGAGGGAAAGTCGCCCCAAAAAAGGGCGGCTCCACCTCTCGATGACTCACCCTATAACCACACTGTGCTAATAAATGTCAGTGCATAAAACAATAACCCCCAAATAACTTGAATACCTAAAGGAATACCACAAAATAGAATCTATACCTAGAGCTACACACTGATATACAAACTACTACTCCATCAGAACAGGGCAAAGATGAACAACGGTACTGCTCATTGTAATATACAATTATTGTATAATGGGAAAAAGAGTGTACCATGCTTAAAGGGGTTGTCTCACTACAAGGATTTCTTTTTATATTAAAGATCTTGCAAAACAAGTCACTTTGAAATGCAAGTCAATTAACAGTGTCCTACCTATTCCTAGACATCCCCTCTTATATGGGCTGCATCGGCTCCTCAGGTCACTATAGCTACAGACCTGTTTGATCTATCCTGATAGGCTGCCAGCACTGGTTGCTATAGCTACAGGCCTGGCTTCTACTGCAGCCTAGAAGAAGCCAGTAAACACGCCCCTGAATTCAAAATGAAACCAAGAAAACAGCACTAAGGTAAGATGAATCAATGTAGTGAGCCAACCCCTTTAAGGACAGTAAGTAGCGTTGTATATCTTTGCCCTGTTCTGATGTAGTAGTAGTTTGTATATCAGTGTGTAGCTCTAGGTATAGATTCTATTTTGTGGTATTCCTTTAGGTATTCAAATTATTTGGGGCTTATTGTTTTATGCACTGACATTTATTAGCAGAGTGTTGTTATAGGGTAATTCATCAAGAGGTGGGGCCGCCCTTTTTGGGGCGATTTCCCCTCCTAGATTGTAGGGGAACTGATTTTTTACCTGGGCTTTGGTTACTATATATATTTTTGTGCATTCCCCCTATATACCTTTAGGGTACCTATCCAGCATTGAGTTATTATGTATTTTGTGCTAGGATTAGCTTAGAATTTTAAGGAGTATCTATTAAAGGTTCTATTTTAACGTGGGTAATTAGTGTCTAGTCTGTTTTATAGACATAGGACTGAAAAAAAATAGCAGTACACTGAATATCCTGGTGTCATATTTACCATGAACACAAGGGACCACTGCAGTCATGTTCCAATTGGATTGTATAAAATGTCAATACATTCCTCCACAGGAAATGTCATTAGTATGCGCTCTGAAATACTTGCTACCAAGCAACAATATCTGTGACACGCAGGCAACGTGCTTTATTCAGAAACTTCTATACTGCTGCAATAGAAATAGTACATGTTACATTTCCATTATAGTAATTATCCTCCGAACTAGGAGGGTTTTACTTTCATTGATCAATTTACTATAGGCATGGTTAGTCGTCATAGGCAAACACACATATACAGCATCTGAAAGATGTTAGGGGCTGCAGAAATATGGAATTCATCTGGTCACTTATGTCTTACAATTATGCCTGAAATCTGGCATCACAGCATTGTCCAGCTCAGACAACTGAGGACACATAATGCATGCTGCGTCCAGCTATGGTAGGCAGATGTGCACCATTTGCCTGGACACAACAGTTATAAAAGCGAACCAGCCCTACGGCATCCTTATTTAAAGGGGTTGTCCAACCTAAATTTACAAAATAGGTGTGAGAGAAATTAATATAGCTTCCAGGTACATGGAAAAGGTAAGAATTAGACTTAAGATTATTAAAGAGGTTGCCTACTACCAAACACATTGCTGTTCTGATTTTGCTTCCCTTTAGAGCTAGAGTGGATCTCATTTCTTGCTTGGGTACACAAGCTTCCCTAAGCTGCCAATCACCTCTCTCTGCTCTAATAGCCCTGGCCAGGATGGTGACATCACTCTCTGTGTGTTATCAGCAGCACAGGAGCTTGTTTATCTATGTTACTGACAAACGTTAACACTTTAGAGTTCTGTAGACCTTGATGTCCCTCACCTAGGCTCACCTAGGAAAAAGACTATTACCAAATACATTGCTCTTTTGATTTTGCTTTCCTTCAGAGCTAGAGCAGTTTTACCTCCTGCTTGTGTATACAAGTTTACCTAGGTTACAGACAATTTATATCTGCTCTAGCAGCCCTGACCGAGATGGTGATGTCACTCCCTACTATGTCTGATCAGCTTATCTTTATTACTGACAAACTTTAACCCTTTAGAGCGCCATAGACTTCTGTTCTGCAGTTTACTTCCTTCTATTACTAATGTCCCTCCACCAGGGTCAGCTGGGAATAGCAGAGTTGATATGCAAATCACTGCTGTAGAACTACTCACACCCTGAACAGGAAGAGTCTGAAGCTGGCTGTGAAAAGCAGGTTCTGTCAAACAACCTCCACAAGCCTATCGGTGGTAGTCTCTGCAGCCGCCTCTCTTCCTTCTGTGCCGCCGCAAACGGGCTCCGGAGTATAGATGTTGGAAAATATATTAGCGCTAAAAAGCAGCTATAACATGCATGTTATTGACCCTGTCCACCAATTAGTCTTGGATTTTTATGGACACATACTTTTTGTATTACTATGATATTAAATTTTGCAGAAATAAAGAATACATTTTTACCCAATACTCTCATGTTTTTCTGTATACTACAGATTTATGAACAAAATTAATCAGAAGGACAATGTAGAATCATGTAATCAACATCTCATAAACTAGAGCTGCTAGAACAAAATGGATGGGATTTTTTGACTCAGCAGCAGTCAAGTACCCAGAATAAGGTCAGAATTTCTAGTCACCAAAATGTTTTCTTGTTCCCCAGTACTATCTTTAACAAGATTAGCTCCTGTTACAGATAACCAATTGTTTTCACTGATTCGAGCACTTGTTGCTTTGTTTACAGAATATTTCCTGCATGGTGAGAAATCCTACTTAATCACTACCATGTGGCTTACAAGGGAATTATTAGGAAATTGTCTATACTTGTGTATTTTGTTTTTAGATTTGCACTGCAGAAATTGATTTACAGCAAAAAAAAAAATAAACCCACTATCTTATTTTCTCATCAGACTTTTTCCCAGCCAGGTTCAGGCTCCCACGTAGGCTATGGACGGTTCTACAGCAAAGACTGACATTTCAGCTCTAATACTTCTGGCTGAGCCCATTAGATGGACATTGGTAATGGAGGCACAAGGCTACAGGGCTCTAAAGGGTTAAAGCTAGTGAGTAACAAAAGATAAACATGCACCTGTGCTGCTGATATGACACAGCAGGGAGGAATGTCACCTAGAGGAGAGACAAGAGTTAAGCAGCCGAGAGAGGTTTCTGTAAACAAGTAGGAGATAAAAGTTGCTTGCATTTTTATTGATTGTAGGTGGTCTTGTAATTGACCAGGAGGTCTTGTAATTCAAAGTTAATTAGAAAACCACCTAAATTCATCAAAAAATGCATGCAGTACTCCAAGCTGAGAGCTCAGATACAAAGGAACCAAAATCAAAACCGCAATGTATTTGGTAATAGTCTTTATTTACCGTTGCCTACATGTTTATAAGCTAATTAATGAGGTGTGAATACTCCTTTAAGGTACACAGCGAAATTCTTGTATAATAAGGTTATGCCCCTAAGTTCTAGCACTATATCTACTATCATACAAGGGGACGTGCTACATTCAAGCATGAGCATTAGCTGTCAGTTGCTAGAAACCTCTCCTCTAAGCCACAACCCTGGTACTTCTCAGACGCAGCCAACTTACTCAGTTTTTCCAGAAACGTGATTGCCATTAACACCAGCAAATTCACAGAAATCCTCCTGGAAGCAGAGCAGCCAATAAAGCAAGATGACTGCGTGGCAGAGATGGAGAATATACAGCATGGACTGTCCTCTCAGAAATAATATCATTTTGTTTAGACATTCTTCCCAACCCAAAACACATTTGATCAAACACAGCTGTCCCCATGGCCAAAAAAATTGGCTGTTTAGACCCTATGCAATGAAGTGGAAGGCAGCGGCCATGAGGCATGCCAGAGTGACTAGACGGGTGAGTAGCATCTAGTCCTCTCCTGCTTCCTTGTCACTCATGTTGTATCAATCCATCCTCATGAGCCCCAAGTGACATCTATTTCAAGTACTGGCTGTTTGCTTTTTGCCTTGGGGTGTATTCAAAGTGTGTTTCTGCTGCAGTAAAAAAAAAAAAAAAAAAAAAACGCATCAAAAGCTCCCATGCCAGTCCTGAAAGATCAGGAGGGGGTCCTCAAAAGAAAGGGGGAAGATATGATTGAACTTCTCCAAGCATTTTACAAACAGCTCTATACGGATGAGAAGCTTGACGGTCAATTCTCTAATAACTGGTTAGACACAGTCAAGCTTCTAGGCCTCTCTGAGGAAGAGGTTTCAGTACTAGGTTCCCCGATCACTACTCTCGAAATTGAAACTACCATAACCAAACTTAAAAATAATAAAGCCCCAGGCCCGAACGGCTTCACCGGCGAATTTTACAAAACTTTAAAGCCACAAATATCCCAAACCCTATTGAACCTATATAATTCCTACCTGGCTGGCAATGCGATTTCAGCTGAAATGAATACAGCCTACATCAAAATTCTTCCCAAAGCTGGGAAAGACCTCCTTTTAGCATCGTCCTATCATCCTATCTCTTTAATTAATGTGGACCTTTAGTCAAAATAATGGCAGACCACTTGGCCCAGTATATCCCGAAGCTTATTGATAACCATCAGGTTGGTTTTGTGCATGGTAGATCAGCAGTAGCTAATATAAGAAAAGTACTCCTTATACAGGATGAGGTCAAAAAGCAACCACACCACCACCCACACTCGGCTCTGTTGACCATTGACACAGAGAAGGCCTTGGATAGTGTCGACTGGGGGTGGTTAAATAATGTACTTGACAGAATAGGCCTCACTGGATCATTTAGGATTTTTCTCAGAACCCTATACAATAATCCTAAAGCCAGGATCTGTCTCCCGGGCTTCATCTCTAAGCCCTTCTCCTTGGAGCGTGGAACAAGACAGGGATGCCCATTGTCACCTTACCTCTTTAATTTAGCAATTGAAACCCTAGCCAGATAGTTAATAAATTCTACCATTTTCGAGGGTATAAAAGTTAAGACCCAAGAACTTAAGTTGGCTCTATTCGCAGACAACATCATCTTTTTTCTGAAACACCCGGAAAGGGATTTACCGGGCTTATTTCATGAGCTCCGCATCTTCCGTAAATGTTCGGGATTCAAAATCAATGAGACCAAATCGGAAATTTTAAGGATTTCCCAAAATGCTAAACCATTAGTGCTGTCGCATCTAAATACTCAACTGCAGATCGCCACAACCTCTATTAAATATCTAGGCATATATATTGGAAAATCACCTATATCAATTTACAATCTGAACTACCCCCCTCTGATCCTGAAAATGGTTAGAGCTGGACAAATGGTCTAAATTGCCCCTTTCACTATTGGCCCGTGGACATCTCATCCGCATGATGAGTTTACCCAAAATACTGTATCCACTCCAAACCATTCCTTTATTGCTGAAACACTCTGATGTCAGGATCATACAATCAGGTTTCACTAAATTCCTCTGGGCAAACAAGTGCCCTAGAACCTCAATTGGCAAATTGCAACTTCCTAGAACTGGTGGTGGAATGAACATACCTGATATTCGAAAGTATAACCTAGCTTGTATTCTAAGACATTGTATTGATTGGATCAAACAGACCTCAGTTTATTCCAACACAGAATTAGAAGCACTGATAGCCTCACCCTGGAGCCTACCAGCTTTGCTACACACTAGGTTTGCACACATACCCTCGGATATCAGGTCCTGTATACTCTTCCGTGATACGATAGCAACATGGAAAATATGTCACAAACTTTTTCAGTTACCTGCCAGGTTTAGCAAGTATAGGCCCCTCAGGGGCCACCCAGAGTTCCCTCAGGGATGAAATAATCGACACCTCACCCACTAGAATACACTTGGGATTACCGATGTGGGAAAACTCTTTAACCCTACCGACAATTCCTATCTGTCTCTTGCAGATCTTCATCGTTGCTATCAAGTCCCAACCACACATTTTCTCACCTATGGGCAAGTTGTAGGCTTCCTGAAAGCAAGAGTATTACAGCCTAACCGAGAATTCTCCACTAACCCCTTCGATGAGACCATTGGACCTGCCACTAGTAGCCACTCCTTATCTATATTGTACGCGAAGTTGCGTAACTCAGACACCTTGAGTAGAGAATCTGCCCTATTCTCTAGATGGGACCGGGAACTCCCGGGCCAGGATGTATCTCAAATTATTTTGGATGCGTGGGTTAGACTATGTAAAGCCGTCATCAATGAAAAATGGAAGGAGACTCACTTTAGATTTATTCACCAAGCCATCTATGGTTTTAATATACCCCCACCCCCACCCAAATGCTCCATAACGCAAGGTAGCCTGCCCCAAATGCCTCCTGCCTAAATCTTACTCATGGAATGTGGAGTTGCCCCGACTCACAATTGTTCTGGGCGAATCTGCACACCATCCTAAGACAAAAATGGGGTTTATCGCTTCCTCTTACACAAAAATAATTTATGTTTCATGATTTCTCAGGGGTAGAAAAATTTCATAACCTATTACATATTGTCTTAATAGCTGCTAAAAAATGAATTTTGAAACATTGGCTTGAAACCAAAAAAACAGATGTTGGAGAGGTATGGTCATTGGTGAAACACTATCTGCACATGGACCGCATAGAGGTAGAATTAGCCAAGGAGACCCGGACTGAGAGCTTTTTCAGGTGCTAGACACGCTTCATAATAAATTTCCTGGGTTCTGATGAGATAAAGCACTTGGTCACTCCTTTCCGACTTACCAAGTGGTATTTGGAGGGGGAACTAACAGGAACACTGGGAAGTCTCCGATTAAATGGCTGAGATCCCTTCTGTGGCTAATTAGATGCTAATCTTGTGTGAAACCTAGCGCTTTGACCCTAAAAAACTATAGGATGGGATAAAATAGAGCTAGATCTTCAGGCTAGTCAAAATGAAAGGGTACTCAGATCTAAACTCGTCTTGGTGGTTTTGTTTTATTTTGTTTTGCTGTGTTATGTTTTGTATCGTTTGTCCTGCTCTGTATTGCAATGCTTGGATTTACTTGGTAGTCTTATGTTATGTTACATGGCATAATGGTGGGAAATGACATTGACCGAGTTTCAACTTAATTAGGTTGTATGGCATTTCTATTTAGATGTATGTGGCTCGGTTTTAGATATATAGAGGTCGAGTCTAATGTATTTGCCACTCACTAGTCACTTTAACGGACTTATCTGAGGCCTTTCGAGGTTTTGCGTAGTAGTACCATCATTTCCTGGATCATTATGTGTTCAGTGACTTTGATAACTTGTGGTTTTATAAATTGTAATACCTATTACTTCTGTTTTAAAGTTTTATTGTATTTGAAACGCTTCAATAAACACATTTCTAAAAAAAACAAAAAAAACATGGTACACTGACCTGATGAAGCGGGACTTGTGATGCCCAGCAAAACGCGTCATTTTTTGATAATTGTGATTTTATCATTTTAAAGTAATATAACTGACCCTCTATGGAAGTGTCACTCCAGTGACCCTCTATGGAAGTGTCAGTTTTTTATTATATTTTAAAGGGTTCTAGCGCTTTTAATTATGATAATAGGATCAAACCTTAACAAGTTTGTAATCACCATTTTTATGTTCGTTCCTGGATTCCTATCTAGAGGTTCCTGTGCGGTGAGGATTTGGAGCTGCTCCCTGTACCCATGGATTACATCTTTTTTGCCTGTTATATGTGTTGTACCATCAGCACCAGGTGAGCGCGATTATTCGCATTGAATATTTTGTTAGTCTGTAGAGCTTCACACATAGTGCGCTTTTATCTCTTCCACTTGTGTCTGTTGTATACTAGAGTACATTATCCAAAACCATGGTATTGTGATAAGGTCATCGGTTTTTACAGGTGAATTACCTTTATTTTGGTTTTGATGTTTTTTTGTTTTTTTTTACTACAACAGAACTGCACCATTACAATAGTTATATTCCACCGCTCGTTTCCATTTTAACAGGATAATTAATGTTATTGGCGTCATGTGTGGTTTCTACTTTATGGCTGACTGTATGTTATACATTGTACATTCGGAATACATGGTGTAGTATCTGCACGCTGCACCCATGATTTTCATTCACTTGATAAATAGCTGCATGAATTTGCAGGTCAACAGCAACAGGGATTCCCACCTCCTATAAAAATCATATCAGCAGCTCCATCGTAAAATAAAAAAATCTTATATTCACCTACAGTGTGTTGAAAAAGTATTCATACCCCTTGAACTGCTCCTCATTTTTAAACGTTACAACCACAAATGTATTTTATAGATATGGCATGTGATAGATCAACACAAAGTAACAAGTACTTGTGTAGTGTAAAGAAAATGATACCTGCTTTTCCAAATTTTTGAAAACTAAAAAAATGAAAAAATTGTGGCATTCAGCCCGATACTCCTTAATAACATCCAGTGTGTTCAATTGCCTAATTAGTAAATAGAGTACATCTGTATGTAATTTATTTTCAGTATAACTACAGCTGTTTTGTGAAGGCCTCAGAGGTTTGTTAGAGAACATAAAAAAGTAGCATCATGAAAACCAAACAACACACTAGACAGCCGAGAGGATAAAGATGTGGTAAAGTGTATTGCAGGATTAACTCTTAAAAAAAATAGCCCAAGCTCTGAACATCTCACGCAGCCCTGTTCAATACATCATTCGCTGGCACAACTATTAACCTACCAAAATATGGTCATCCATCTAAGCTGACATCCCAGACAAGGAAAGTACTAATTAGAGAAGTAACCAAGAGGCCCTGGGTCACTCTGAGGAGCTGCAGAGATCTAGAGCTCAGGTGGGAGAATCTGTCCACAGGACAACTATTAGTCACGTACGCCACAAATCTGGCCTTTATTGATTTCAAAATAAGGCAGTTTGAAAAAAGCTATGTAGGGGACACAGCAAGTATGTGGGG
>JAODAL010030663.1:0-49576 GCA_025379985.1 Phyllomedusa bahiana
CTTTTCAGACACAGTACACTGATGGGATAGTGTAACGGGGGTTACCTGTTGCTTCAGAGCTTGGCTGCTTATGCTGATGTTTGTGATGACAGAACTGCAGGATATTAATAAATTATGATTTTTCAACAATAAATGTGAATTATTTTTCATGAAAAAATAAGACAACCCCTGAAAATAAGACCAAGTGCATCCTTAGGAGCAAAAATTTATATTAGACACTGTATTATTTTCGGGAAAACAGGGTAGGTTACTCTTATTTTATTGGAACCAAGAGTGACATCAGATGTGAAGCTGGACTAAGCATTTAGATTTGTGTGCACCCAAATTGACCCAAAGGTTGACCTATCAGGAGGGATCAAACAGGTCTGTAGCTATAGCAACCAGCACTAGTAGCCTATCAGAAGAGATTGAACAGGTCTGTAGCTATAGCAACCAGTGCTGGCAACCTATCAGGAGGAATCAAACAGGTCTGTAGCTATAGCAACCAGTGATGGAAGCCTATCAGGAGAGATCAAACAGGTCTATAGCTATAGCAACCACTGCTGGCAGCCTATCAGGAGATATTAAACAGGTCTGTAGCTATAGCAACCAGTGCTGGCAGCCTATCAGGAGAGATCACACAGGTCTGTAGCTATAGCAACCGGTGCTGGCAGCCTATCAGGAGAGATCAAACAGATCTGTAGCTATAGCAACCAGTGCTGGCAGCCTATCAGGAGAGACTGAATAGGTCTGTGGATATAGCAACCAGTGCTGGCAGCCTATCATGAGAGATTGAACAGGTCTGTAGCTATAGCGACCTGGGGAGATGCAGCCCATTCAAGAGGGGATATCTCAGAATAGGTAGGAGGCTGGTAATGGACACATATTGCAAAGTGACTTGTCTTTAACATAAAAAGCAGCGATCCCTGTAGTGAGATAACCCCTTTAAGGGATTCTGAAAGGTAAACTAAGCCCTAAAACACCCTAACTCCAACTTAGGGCTAGTGTTACAAGGATTGCCTTAAAATACTGGGGAGCAGAGATTGTTAATACCTTGTGCTGGACACCTAATTGAATGGTAGAGGCTGTAACGCCGGCATGGTGTACCACACGTTCTTTTCAAAATGGTGGCCCCTCTTGATTGTATTTATATATATATATTATATATATATATATATATTTTATATATATTATATAAATTAAAAATATATATATTAATATATATAATAAATAACAATTTATATAAATTTAAAATCCTGCCTCCTGCTGTGTTCAGTTTTGGGTCCAGCCTCTGTAACCATGGCCTTGTCTTTTTGAGTAAATAATGTCCCATATTTCTATTTTTTTTGTTTGGCGGTTTTAGAAATAGTCTGAAAACCTACAAGCAACGCTCCCCCATAGACTTCAATAGAAAAACAGTTCAGCAGTCCCCACTCCCCACTGAACTGTTTTTCTGCCGGCGGTCCGAAAAACATAGAACATGTTCATTCTTCCGACCGGTTTCCAGACAGAAAATTAACATTGGAGTCAATGTAAACCGCTCAGAAGTGAGTGAATGGTTTTTGGTGCGGTTTTTGGCTAGTTTTAGGCTTTTGCAAAAAAAGTGAAGAATGATCCCTCCTATAGTAGAAAGTCCTGCAAAACTCTTCAGTGTGAACGAGAGTCTATAAATCTTCTTTTTAGCATAAACTAACCAATGTTTTATGCTGTTAACTTGCACAGGTGATTAAAGTGAAAGTGCATCATTGTTAAATTGTGGAGATAAAAAAAAATCCCTTGGTTTCTTGCACCAATCATGAATACTTTTGCACTCAGTGCACTATTCAGCTTGAAAAAGAGTCCAAAAGCCGCTGGGAAAAAAGGGCCAAAAGCAGTGACAAAAACTGTCCAAAAACCGCTTAAAATGGACGGTTCCGCCAAGGCAAAATCAGAGCTGTTTTTGTCCTTTGCTGTGTGACCGCACCCGAAGCATTATGGAAAGGGAAGAAACAGAACCAATCTGGGGATCCCGATGCCCCAAATGTTTTCACAAGCTCGACAGAACCGGCGTCGCTCCAGGGAGCTGTCGAGCGGCACCAGTCGGGGTTAATGCGGCGGCCGCTGATCCGTGTGCCGGAGTGTGACACAGAATGGCGCGCCCAGGCAGTAATCCCTGCGTCTCGCTGGCGCCTCCTGCAGCAGGTACGGCGCGCGCAGACGGCTGATTAACCCAGATCAGACACGACGCTTCCACTGTCTGTCACTTGAGCTGTTCACAATTTAAAGACTTTTCATCCCAGCGCCGCCCCCGGGCCCCGCAGCAGCGCGCTGTCATGTGTGTTTGTGTGTCTGGGGCGGCTGCCCCCTCCTATGCAAATGCTGCTGACTGGCGCTCGCTGCAGATATGTACAGACTTCAATTCTCTTTGATATAGAAGCTCATTAGAAATCCATCACATGATGCCAGGTCTCCCACGGGTAACGCAGGAGGGTACAGGGACTCGCACAATCCTTCCAAGCAGGATGACGACATTAGAGGAGACCGGAAAAATCCTGCTCCCTGATATCTCAAGGCTTGCACTGGGCAATGTGAACAGCGCCTACAGGACCTTGGTCAGCTCCTCAGCCCGACAGGACCTTGGTCAGCTCCTCAGCCCGACAGGACCTTGGTCAGCTCCTCAGCCCGACAGGACCTTGGTCAGCTCCTCAGCCCGACAGGACCTTGGTCAGCTCCTCAGCCCGACAGGACCTTGGTCAGCTCCTCAACCCGACAGGACCTTGGTCAGCTCCTCGGCCCGACAGGACCTTGGACAGCTCTCTGTGTCTGAGCTATTCAAGGCTTGCAGAGTAGAAGTGTCTGTAGTACCCAAAATAGAGTACATAGACTATGGGCTCCTCAAACCCTGCAGAGTAAAGCCTTAAAGGGGTCGTCTCACAATAAAAATTGCTTTTTATGTAAAGATCTTACAAAAACAAGTCACTCTGCAATATGTGTCCATTACCAGTGTCCTACCTAATCCTAGATTTCCCCTCTAGTATGGGCTGCATCAGCTCCTCAGGTCGCTATAGCTACAGACCTGTTGAATCTCTCCTGATAGGCTGCCAGCACTGGTCGCTATAGCTACAGACCTGTTCAATCCCTCCTGGTAGGCTGCTATCACTGGTCACTATAGCTAGAGACCTGTTCAATCTCTCCTGATAGGCTGTCAGTACTGGTTGCTATAGCTACAGACCTAACTTCTACTGCAGCCTAGTAGAAGCCAGTAAACACGCCCTGAATTCAAAATGAAACCAAGAAAACAGGACTGAGGTGAGATGAATCAATGTAGTGAGACAACCCATTTAAGGATACCCAAAATGGGGTGCGAGGAGAGAGCTATTCAAGGCTCACAGATTGTCTATAGTAACCAATATCGGATGCATAGTGTATGAGTATTCAGGGTTTGCATAGTAAAGCCTCTATGGTATGGGGTGCATGAAGTATGGGAAGTATGGGGTCTGAAAGGATTTCAGAGTAATAGTGTCAAGAGTACCCAACATGGAGTGCATAGGGCACAGCCTATTCAGGGCTGGCATAGTAAAGTCTTTATAGTATGGGGTACATGGGGTATTAAAGACTTGCACAGTACAATCATCTATAGTACCAAAAATGGGGTCTATGGGGTATTCAAGGCTCACAGGGTTATAGGGTGACATATATGATTTTTGTCGCCGAGGCGCCATTTTCTTTGCATGCATTAGTCGTGTAGAAAGCGCCTGAATCTATGAACCTGTTATCCTGTCGGTCATAGATTTAGCGCTTTCTAATTACAAACGACATTCAGGCCCGGTAAACCCCTTGAAAGTGCTCTACCTGTCCCCCGCAATGGCCCGGGTTTCCCCCAGAAGCATAAAAAATGCAGCTTCGTACGGTTGTAGTGCACCGCCTCCAGCACCCCCCCCAAAAACGGGCTTATGAAAAGCCCCGGGGGCTCTGTATGCGTTGTATTGAAGTGCGCCTCCCCAAAATCGAGGGGGACAGGGGGTTGCAACAGTTTTGGGACTGAAAGGAGGCGGGATTACAGATGCAGCCCGTTCATACATGTCGCTCACAGTGTCTATATACCCAAAAAGGGGGTACATTTGGGGTTTTGGTGGGGGGTTAAGCACTTTTGATCAAACATGTGAAAAGAATCTCAAGTTTTTTTCAGTTTTCATGCTTTTTTAAGGTTTTCCATGTATTTTAAGCCTTTTTAAAAACAGATGGTGTTTTTTCCGCCCCGGGATTGGAAGCATATTTATAAAAAAATATATATATATATAAAAAATAATATTTATGCCGCAACCCCCCATGGCCCCGGTTCACATTGTGTTTTTCAGAAATTTTTTTTTGTGCAAACTATATTGTATTTGCAATATTGCTTTTATATACAGGGGGGGAATGGGTGCTCCATTTTGGTTCTTGCACCCCCCCCACCTCCCCAGGTTTTATATCAGTGCAGTATGCTTGTAAAGGTTTGGTGTTTTTTTTTTTTTTTTTCTCTCTGGTTATGGAGGTCTGTTACCCAAAGAAGTCTGAATTGGACTCAAGTGAGAGGTAAAAATAGAGTAGACCACCCGCCTTGAGATCCCCTTGTAAGCCGGGGGGTGGGTTAACATTTTTTTGATCAAAACTGTGAACTAAAATCTCAAAGTTTTTTTCATGCTCATACATCGAGCGCACAGTTTTGGGACTGAAAGGATGTCAGACTACAGATGCAGTCCCGTTCATATATGTCGCTCGCAGTGTCTATATACCCAAAATTGGGTACATGGAGTATGGGTTATTCAGGGCTTGCAGGGTAAAGCTTCTATGTTGGGGCGCAGGGGGGTTTACTTGTTAGGGCCAATGCACAATAAAATCTTCATACAAATAAGGGAACAAAAAAATCTGTGCAACATCAACCCAAAAAAAAATGCGGGGGGGAGCTCAGTCTGTACTCCAACCCTTGGGGAGGAACTTCGGATACAACGTATTGACAGTGACTGCAACCCCGAATGTGAGGGGCAGCTCTGGAGATAATCAATGAACTCAGGATCAGACAGGATAATAATGTATGTACAGTACTGCCCCACAGAATAGTGATGCAGCTCTGATGATAAAACAGGATGTAATCAGGCAGTACAGATATGTAATTATGTAAATGACTGCCCCAGATAGTGAGTCAGCTCTGGGGATAATACAGGGTGTAACTCGGAAGTACGGTAAATTTAAGTTGTACGTGACTGGGCCCCCAGAATAGGGGGGCAGCTCTGGAGTATAATACAGGATGTAACTCAGGAATTTATACAGGATAATAATGTTTCGTGACGCACCCCGCAGAATAGTGGTGCAGCTTGGGGAAATAAGGATTAACTAGGTCGTAAGGGAAAAAATAGTTTCAGGGGCGCACCCGCGAATGTGGCGCCCGCTTGGAGGATAAAAAAGGAAGTAACTCGGGGCAGTCAGAAAAGTAATGTTGTCAGCTGACCGGGGAATAATGGTGGCCCGGAGGACAATCAGGTGTAACTCAGGATCAGTACGGTAAGTAATTAGTACGTGCTGCACAGCAGAATAGTGAGTGCAGCCTGGGGGATTAAAAAAGGATTAAACTCAGGGTCAAAACAGGATAAGTGAATTTTGTACTTTCTGCACCAGCAGAAAGGAGTGAGCTCTGGGGGTAAACAGGATGTAATCAGATCAGTAAGGATAAAATAATGAGTACACGGACTTCACCCGCAGAAAAGTGAGTGCACTTGGAGTATAATACAGGATGTAATCAGGATCAGTACAGTTAAAATAAAATTTTACAGGGGTGCACCCGCAGAAAATGGTGAGCTTGGAGGATAGTAAAAGGAGTAACTCAGGATCAGTACAGGATAAGTAATGTATGTACAGTGCTGCACCGCAGAAAAGTGAGTGCAGCTCTGGAGGATAATACGGATGTAATCGGGTCAGTAAAGGATATGTAATGTATGTACACAGTGACTGCACCACAAATGAGTGCAGCTCGGAGGGAAAAAACAGGATGAACCGGATCAGTACAGGAAAGTAATGTTGTCCCCTGACTCACCCGCGAATAGTCTGCGCTCTGGAGGATAATACAGGATGTAACTCAGGGTCATTTCAGGATAATAAGTATGTACATGACTGCCCCGCAAAAAATTTAGTGCAGCTCGGGTATAATACAGGTGTAACTCAGGTCATACGGATAATAAAATTTTGTACATGACTGCACAGGAATAGTGAGTGCAGCTCTGACAAACAGGGTGTAACTCAGGTTTATACAGGATAAGGGAATGTAGACAGTGACTGCACCAGAGAATAGGAGCGCAGTCTGGAGGTAAAAAAGGGAAATAACTAGGATCAGTACGGGTAATAATGTATGTACAGTACTGCACCCGAGAATAATGATGCAGCTCTGGGGGACAATAAAGGTAACCAGGATCAGTAAGGATAAGTAATGTATTACAGTGACTACCCGCAAATGAGGCGCTCTGGAGGATAATACAGGGGTAATCAGGATCATACGGATAAGTGGTATGACGTGACTCACCACAGAAAGTGAGTGCGCTCTGGAGGATATACAGGAGTAATCAGGGCAGTACAGGAAATAAGGGATGTACACAGTGACTTCACCAGCGAAAAGTGATGCAGCTTGGAGTATAATAAGGATTAATCAGGTCAGTACAGTAAAGAATGTATTACATGACTGCCCAGCAAATAGTGATGCAGCCTGGGGAAGTAACAGGATGTAACTCAGGGGTCATCAGGATAGAATGTTGGCAGGACTGCACCACAGAATAGGAGGCCTTGGGGAAAAAGGATTTAATCAGGATAAGTAATGTATGTACGGACGCCCCAGCGAATAATGAGCGCAGTTAGTATAATAAGAATGTAACTCAGGACAGTACGGATAGTAAAGTAGTACAGTGACTGCACCGCAGAAAGTGAGCGCAGTCTGGAGGGAAAAAAAAGGATTAAAAACGGATAAGTATGTATGTACATGAAATGCACAGCAAAAATGAGCGAGTCTGGAATTAAAAAACAAATGTAACTCCGGGTCATACAGGGAAAAAAAAAGAGTACAGGACTGCACCAGCAGAAAAGTGGCGCAGCTTGGGATAATACAGGGTGTAATCAGGATCGTAAAGGGGAAATAATGTATTTAGTGACGCACACCATAGTGAGCGCACTCTGGGGGAAAAAATACAGGCTGATCTCAGGATCAGTAAGGATAATGATGTTTTACAGTGACTGCCCCCAGAAAAGTATGCCGCTCTGGAGGATAAAACAGATGTAACTCAGGATCTAGGATTAATAATTAGTACACAGTACGCACCGCAGAAAATGAGTGCAGCTCTGGGGTATAATCAGGATGTAACTCAGGACAGTACAGGTAATAAGTATGTACAGTGACTGCACCAGCAGCATGTGAGCCCGCTTGGGGATAATACGGATGTAACTCGGGTCAGTAAAGGTAAGTAATGTATTACACATGAGCACCACAGAAAGTGAGTGCGTCTGAAGGCATAAGGATTAACTCAGGTAGTACAGGGTAAGTAATTAGTCACAGTGACTGCACCCCAAATATCAGCGCATCGGGGGGATAAAAGGGGGGTACTGGATCAGTAAGGATAAGTAATTTTTGTACATGACTGCACCCGGAAATGGGAGTGCAGCTCTGGATTATAATACAGGATAAGTAATGTTAAAATTTTTATTGACTGCACTACATAAATTTTACGCAGCTTGGAGGATATCCGGGGAAAATCAGGTCAGTACAGGATAGTAATGTATGTAAAGTGACTCATCAGCGAATGTGAGTGCAGCTCTGGGGGGATAATACAAGATGTAATCAGGGTCAATACAGGATAAGAAAAGTAGCCAGTGACTGCACCACGAATAGTGAGGCGCTCTGGGAAATAATACAGGGTGTATCTCAGGATCTACGGAAAATAAAATTTAAGTACATTTACTTCCCCCCAGAATATAGTGCAGCCTTTGGTTAAAATACAGGGAAAATAATGTAATACAGTACTGCACCCGCAGAAAGTGAGGCACCGGAGGGGTAATCAGGTGTAACTAGGATCCCCCTACAGAAAAAAGTATGTTTTTACAGTGACTGCACCCAGCAAATAGTGAGTGCAGCCTGGGGGGGGTAAAACAGGGTGTAAAATCAGGATCATACAGGAAAGTAAAAGTATTTTCCCGTACGCACCACAGAAAATGAGCCAGCTCGGGAAATAATACAGGATGTAACTCAAGGGGTCAGTACAGTAAGTAAGTATGAACATTTTGACCCGCAAATAGTGAGTGCAACTGTGGAGTATAATACAGATGTAACCGGATCAGTACAAGAAAGAATTTATGACAATGACGCACCAGCAGAAAGGAGTGCGGGACTGGGGTTAAAAACTCGCTCACAGGGATTGTGTGATTATTAAGTAGGGGAAGGAAATGGGGGTAGGTTCTGATAGGAAAAGGGGAGTCTGATCAGTGCCCGGACTGAGGGGCCCCTCACACGGGCGTACCCCCCCGGAGCGGGGCGTAAAAGGGTATTTGGGGAGCACAAAACAATAATGCTATAGAATTTGTAATAATGATGAATGGGAAAAATTTTATTATTTAATTTATTATTATTTCAATTTTACTTTGTGGCAAAACCCAATCAGCCCAACTCCCTTTAAAAGGATGGGCTGTAATACAAGACTCAGCCCATGAACTAGAGGGGCGCTGTTTCTGAGGATAAAGCAGATGCTTTTTTTTCAATCCAACCTCTTTAACTTGAGTTATCATTGCGGGTAACCAAAGCAGACCCAAAGGGTTAAACGTCAGCGAGTCCAACATGAGCCCTGGTAATGTATGTGGCTGCAAGCACGAGGCTCCCTCTAGGCACGCTGACTAATCCCAAAGCGCGGGCCGCTGTACAATCCCATTAAGCAGGTTTCTAAAGAGCCGGCACCCAGCGCCCATTCATTTCACCGTGGCCTCATTTAATCATCTTGTTTCTGCTGAGCAGGTAAGAAAGTTTCTCTTCCCCCGTCCTGGCCTCTGCACCACGCGCGGGTCCTGCAGGGAGCAGCTTTATTGTTAATTTAAAAAGCCAGAATTAATTACGTTGTGGAAATGAAAGTTCTAATAAGCTCACTTTATGGCTACATTGTGTCTGCCTGGCTCGCTCCGTCTCGGCAGCTTCACGAGACAATACCTGGTATGAATCACCGTTATTGACTGCAGACCTGTCTTATTTATCTGTTTGTTTT
Organism: Phyllomedusa bahiana; assembly: GCA_025379985.1. NCBI lineage: Eukaryota > Metazoa > Chordata > Amphibia > Anura > Hylidae > Phyllomedusa > Phyllomedusa bahiana. The sequence goes on from JAODAL010030663.1 coordinate 9,222, forward strand.
CTCTTTAAAGGACACTTATTTCCGTCTATTATTCCTCAGGATGCGGCTTTATAGAGTCTTGGCGGTGACGGCTCGCGCAGGTGGGATCCTAAATATATCATTTACGTGACAAGATAGCAAATACATCCCTTTCTCCAATATATCTGCAAATTAACACTATCATTAAACCAGTCATAATGAACCCATCGTACAAAAGCGAGTTCTAACTGTAATCGAATTCTCATAGCTAGCCTCAAAGTCAATGGCGGCCACCACCGATAGATGAAACCTGGTATCATCATACAACGCTGGGCCCCCACTGCACTCAAGTTCTCATAGCTAGCCTCAAAGTCAATGGCGGCCACCACCGAGTAGATGAAACCTGGTATCATCATACAACGCTGGGCCCCCACTGCACTCAAGTTCTCATAGCTAGCCTCAGGGTCTATGGCGGCCACCACCGAGTAGATGAAACCTGGTATCATAATACAATGCCGAGCCCCCACTGCAAGGACTATGGCGGCCACCACCGAGTAGATGAAACCTGGGATCATCATACAACGCTGGGCCCCCACTGCACTCAAGTTCTCATAGCTAGCCTCAGGGTCTATGGCGGCCACCACCGAGTAGATGAAACCTGGTATCATAATACAACGCCGAGCCCCCACTGTAATCGAATTCTCATAGCTAGCCTCAAGGTCTATGGTGGCCACCACCCAATAGATGAAACCTGGTATCATCATACAACGCTGGGCCCCCACTGCAATCAAGTTCTCATAGCTAGCCTCAAGGTCTATGGCGGCCACCACCGAGTAGATGACACCTGGTATCATCATACAACGCTGGGCCCCCACTGCCATCAAGTTCTCATAGCTAGCCTCAAGGTCTATGGTGGCTACCACCCAGCAGATGAAACCTGGTATCATCATAAAACGGTGAGCCCCCACTGCAATGGTGTTCTCATAGCTAACCTCAAGGTCACTGGCGGCCACCACCCACTATAAAGAAACTGGTATCATCATACAATGCCAATCTCCACTGCAATCAAGTTCTCATAGCTAACTTCAAGGTCTATGGCGACCACCACCCTGTAGGTAGAAACTGGTATCATTATACAATGCAGAGCCCCCACTGCAATGAAGTTCTCAAAGGTAGCCTCAAGGTCTAAGGTGGCCACCACCCAGTACAAAACTGAGCCCCTACTGTAATCAAATTCTCATTGCTAACCTCAAGGTCTATGGCGGCCACCACCCAATAGATGGAAACTGGTATCATACAACGCCAAGCCCCCACTGTAAACAATTTCTCATAGGTAGCCTCAAGGTCTATGTTGGCTACCACCCAGTAGATGGAAAGTGGTATCATAATACAACGCCAAATCCCCACTGCAATTGTGTTCTTATAGCTAGCCTCAAGGTCTATGGCAGCCACTACCCAGTAGATGACACCTGGTATCATCATACAATGCCAAGTTACCTTCAATCGAGTTCTCATAGTTAGACTCAAGGTCTATGGTGGCCACCACCCAGCAGATGTAAACTGGTATCATCATAAAATGCCGAGCCCCCACTGCAATCGTGTTCTCATAGCTAACTTCAAGGTCTATGGTGGGTACAAACCAGTAGATGTAACCTGGTGTCATCATTCAACACCGAGCCCCCACTGCAATTAAGTTCTCATAGCTAGCCTCAAGGTCTATGGTGGCTACCACCCAGCAGATGAAACCTGGTGTCATCATACAATTTAAAGCCCCCACTGCAAACGCGTTTTCTTGGGAAATCATCATATGTCACAGAGCTCCGACCATAATCATATTTTTATACCTTGTCTCACAGTCTATGCCACCCATTACCCTCCAGACTGAAAGTGATTTCTTAATGGAACTCTTTCTGATATCATTGTTCAATGCAGAGCCATCACCCCAATTGTGTTTTCATACCTAGTCTCAAGGTCTATGCTATCCATTATCCACCAGATAGACCATGGTATCATCAAACAATACAGAGCCCTCTACCACAATCCTGCTCTCATAGCTAGTCCCAAGGTCTATGCCAGCCATCACCCACCAGATGGAACCTGATATTGTCATACAATACAGAGCCCCCCACCACAATCATGCTCTCATAAGTAGTCCTAAGGTCTAAGGCAGCCATCACCCACCAGATGGAACCTGGTATCATCGTACAATGCCGAGCCTCCACCGCATTCATGTTCTCGTAGCTAGCCTCAAGGTGTATGATGGCCATTATGCAGCAGATGGAACTTGATATCATCATTTAATGCAGAATCTACACCTAAATCATGTTCTCATAACTAGCCTCATGGTCTATGCTGGCAAACACCCTTCCGAAGGAACCTGGTATTATCGTACTATGCAGAGCCCCCACCGAAACACGTTCCCTGGGCTAGTCTCAAGGTCTGTGCCGGCCATTACACAACAGATGGGGACTGATATCTTAATGGAACCCATTGGATTTCAGTGGGAAATCATGGTACAATGCAGAGCCCCATTGCAATTCTGTTCTCGTAGCTTGTCTCAAGGTCTATGCTGGCCGTTACCCACCAGATAGATCCTGGTATCACTGCACAATGTACATAGAACCCCCACCCTAAACATGTTCTCATAGCTAGTCTCAAGGTCTATGCTGGCCAATATGGGCCAGATAGAAACTGATATCTTAATGGAACCCATTGGATTCCATTGGAAAAATCTTCATACAATGCAGAGCCCCCATTGCAATCCTGTTCTTATACCTAGTCTCAAGATCTATGCTGGTCATCACCCATCAGATGGAGTCTGGTATCACTGCATAATGTACATAGAACCTCAACTCTCATCATGTTCTCATAGCTAGTCTCAAGGTCTGTGCTGGCCATTATGGACCAGATAGAAAATGATATCTTAATAGAGCCCATTGGTAATCATCATACAATGCAGAGCCCCCACCACAATCGTGTTCACATACCTAGTCTCAAACTGGCATCTTAATAGAGCCCATTGGGTTCCATTTGGAAATCACGATATAATGCAGAGTCCCCAACGCAATCGTATTCTCCTACCTAGTCTCAAGCTTTAAGCCGGCCACTAGCCAACAGATAGAAACGTAATGAAACCCATTGAGTTTGCTGCTCTATGTTCGTGCTCAGCCCTTTTCCTAGATTATTGACCTTAAAGGGTCATTCCTATCCCCTGTATTTTGGGTTAGAAGATAGGAATGAGCTGTCCACAGAGAATGGAGAGGTGACCATAAACAAATATCCCTTTAAAGTATGTGCATCTGAAAAGCTGGGATACCTGCACAGCAAATAAGGGGAGAGTGATCTGAAGGGAATTCATATTCCTTCTGTTACTGGAAAGGCTGGCGGCTCCCTCTGATTTTTTTGTCTAGAAGACCAAACACACCACAAAATATGGTCTATACTGTTGGCATTGCCCCTCAGTGATGGGAACCATGATGTCACATAACAGCGGCTTCTGGAGGGACAACCAGAGCTTCTATTCTGAGTCCGCGATGGACTTAAAGGGGTATCCTCATTTCAATGATGAGCTTTTAACATGTAGTCAAAGGTATTATCACACTATTAACAAGCTCTGTAGTCTTTTGCCTTTATGTTAAAACCCCTCCATCACCAAAATCCCTCTAAAAGGCTCAATTAGGAATCCCAGTCACTGCTTTAGAACTGCCCACAGCCTGAACAGGAAGTAGGAGTCTGAAGCTGTAGAACCTCCCACAGCCTGAACAGGAGGTGGAAACCTGAAGCTGTAGAACCACCCACAGCCTAAACAAGAATTGTGAGCTTGAAGCTATAGACCCGCTCTCAACCTGAGCAGGAAGTGGGAGCCTGAAGCTGTTGAACCACCCACAGCCCGAACAAGAATTGGGAGCCTAAAGCGGTAGAATTGTCCACAGCCTGAACAGGAACTGGGATCATGAAGCTATTGAACCACCCACAGCCTGAACAGGAAATTGGAGGCTGAAGCTGTATAACCACCCACTGCCTGAACAGTGTAATATTTGTAAGAGCAGTACCCAGGCACCCTAACATCACAGGATCATATATCTCTATGATGCAGATAAATTCATTGAATATATATGCAGCATAGGGCGCTGCAAAACCAGAGGCAGATGTTAAGCGCTCCAGGGCATCTGAGCATGTCCTGGAGCACTTACACTAATAAGGAATGCAGTGGATTGTGCGATGGTCAGGACCAGGAGTGATGCCCATGTGATGCATATAGGTGCACTCCTGAAGACGCGGACGGACAGATGGATAAGATCCCTGTGCACATGGGACTGGTCCTGCAACACTAACAATGCCATCGGATATCCTAGAGACGAGCAGTGCACTATGGACCCATGAAGTACGGCTGTTCAGCTACACAGCAGAGAACTTTTAATATGTGTAAATATTGGAAGTATTTAATATGCTATGTATATCCTCCCCACACCAACTGTGCAAGGTGGGGACGCCCCTTTCAAATTTACCTTGTCCTACTAAGCCTTGCCGTAAATAGAGCTGGGGCCCTAGCATGGATTTCCTGTATATATACTATATATATAGAAGCCTAATATAAATTCATCACATGACTTTATGATATAATAGCACTAAGCAAACTAGTGCAAGACACTACAGCCAGTAAATCCACATAAGAGAGTGGGCTTGTCATGGCAGCAGGCGGTGGTCTCCCCTATGGCATATGTGTTATTGCTTATACTAGTTTTTACCATAATGGGGCCCCAGTGAGAAGACCAGCTCTACACACGTACCTGTGATTTTGTCCCGCACCAGCTTGCAGGATTCTATCTCTCCAATGCTGCCAAACAGACTCCTGAACTCTTCTTGCGTCATGTTTTGCGGCAAATAGTTGACTATGAGGTTAGTTTTGCTGTCGTCTGTAGCTGCCCCTGTCTGCATAGGAGAAGCACAGTTTCGACTATTACTGGATGGTCCATTGCTCGTATTGGAAGTTGGGCCATTCGACACCTGAGGTTCCATGGTGCTAATTATCTGCAATGCAAAAAATGAAGAGGATCAGACGTGAGCTGAAGCTCAGGAACGCACACTTTAAAAAAAAAACTCGAGTCTTATGTGGTCGCCAGAGCTACAAGCTTGCGAGATAGAGATCCACCAATGGGCTCAAGCTCTGAAACACATGTCAAACTCAAAGTCCCCAAGCTAGGATAGATAGGTCCAGATGCAGAATGACTGGCTCTCCATAGAACCCGAGGATCCACCGGTGGGCTAAAGCTCTAAAACACATGTCAAACTCAAGGCCCTCAAGAGCATAGACCAAGTAAGCTAGGATAGATAGGTCCAGATGCAGAAGGACTGGCTCTGCACTTTTCGTGGAGCTGGAGTGGGCACCATCTTGGATTTGGAGCTCCAGCACCTCCACACTGCTCTGTGGTGGCACAGACCTGACAACCCTGTTTAGATACACTACCCACCCTTCCAGGTAGGAAGCTCATTTCTACAGAGGTGAAAAGGTCTGACAATTATACAGCTTTAACCCCTTACCGCCGGAGCCAGTTTTGGCCTCTCTGACAGAGCCCCATTTTTGAAATCTGTCATGTGTCACTTTATGTGAGAATAACTTTTTGACACTTTAACCTATCCATGTGATTCAGAGACTGTTTTCTCATGACACATTGTGCTTTAAGATAGTAAGAAATTTTGGTCCAAAAAAATGCTTGTTTATTTGTGAAAATTATCAAAAAATCGTGAAAAATTTGAGAAAATTTACCAATTTTAAACTTCAAAAATTTCTGCATGTAAGACAGATAGTTCTTCCACTCAAAATAGTTTAACTAGCATCTACCCTATGTCTGCTGTAGTTTGGCATCATTTTTTAAATGTCTTTTTTTTTATGACATTAGGGGGCTTAGAAATTTAGTAGTAATTTTCAAATTTTCAACAAAATTTGCAATATACATTTTTTAGAGAACCAGTTCAGTTCTAACGTGATTTTGATTGGCCTGTATGTTAGATACCCCCATAAATGACTTCATCTAAGAAACTACACCCCTTAAAGTATTCAAAACCGCATTTAGGAAGTTTATTAACCCATTAGGTGTTTCACAGGAATTAAAGCAAAGTGGAGTGAAATTTCAAATTTCACTTTTTTTGCAGATTTTCAATTTTTTTTACATTGTTCACGAGAATACGGTAAATGTGATCAGGGAAATACAACTTAATATTGATTCCCCCAGGTCTGCCGTTTTCAGAGATATCCCATATGTGGCCCTAGTGCATTATTTGGCTCAACCACAAGCCCCAGAATAGGAGGAGCACCTACTGGACTCTGGGGTCTCATTTTCATTACCATTTTATTTAGGGGCCACTACAGGTTTGCGGACACCCTAAGGTGCTAACACTTAATAAACTCCCCTAAAAATACCCCATATTGGAAACTACACCCCTTAAGGAATGTATCCAGGGGTGTAGTGAGCATATCGACCCAACAGGTGTGTCACAAAATTTTTTAGCGTTAGGCTGTGAAAATTAAAAAAAAATTGTTTTCCAATAATCTGCAATTTTAGCTGAAAATGTTTAATTTTTACAAGGAATCCTGGTAAAAAAGCACCCAAAACCTTGTTACGCAATTTCTTCCAAGTTCGGCAATACCCTACATGTGGGTGTAATCTGCTGTTTGGGCGCATGGCAGGGCGTATAAGGGAGGGAGTGTTATTTGGCTTTTGGAATGCAGATTTTGGTGGGGCCATGTCGCATTTACAAAGCCCCCAAAGTACCAGAACAGGTGAAACCTTCCAGAAGTCAACCTATTTTGGATTCAGCACCCCTCATGGATCTCATCTAGGGGTGTATTGTACATTTTGGGTGCACAGGTGTTACAAAGTTGTTGTTTTTTGCATTGGGCTATGCAAATGAGGGGAAAACAGCGTTACAGCGTTCGCCGTGCAGTATAAATGACTGGATATCTTTACTATGGGGGTCGGTACAATTGCAATGATATAGATTTTATATAGTTTTTTATGTTTTATTACTTTTACACAATAGAAATAGGTCTATAAAAAAATAGAGTTTTTATGTTGTTTATGTTGTTCTGTTCTGATAGCCATAACGTTTTCAGTTTTCTGTATACGGAGCTGATTCTGGGCTTTTTTTTTGTGGGATGAGTTGACATTTTTATTAGTACCATTATGGGGGGCATATGCCGCTTTGATCACTTTTACTAAGGTTTTTGTGAGGCATTTTGAACAAAATACAGCATTCCTGGTAGTGTTTTTTATTTTTTATTTTTTAACAGCGGTCACCGTGCAGCATAACTGACATACTAGTATTACTCAGCAGGTCGATACGTTTACAGAGATACCCAATTTGTAATTTTTTATGTTTTACGGCTTTTACACAATAAAAACACTTTTATTCAAAAAAGGAAAACATGTTTTTTTGCATCGCCGTAGTCTGAGAGCCATAACTTTTTTATTTTTCTGCGTACGGAGCTGTGTAGGGGCTTGTTTTTTGTGGCATGAGTTGATGTTTTTATTGGTATCATTTTTGGGGGGACTAGACTTTTTCATCAGTTTTAAATCTATTTTTTGGAAGGCAGGGTGAAGAAAATACTGCAATCCTAGTTGTGTTTTTTATTTTTATTTTTAAAAGCACTCACTGTGCACTCACCAGTATCCATGACCAGTTAGCTTTACTCTCTGGGTCGATACGATTACGGCGATACCCTATTTATATCGTTTAAATAATATTTATGCATCGCTGTCTTCTGAGAGCCATAACTTTTTTATTTTTCCGTATACAGAGACGTGTATGAACTTTTTTTTTTGCGAAATGAACTGAAGTTTTAATTGGCGTCTATATGAGTTTTTGATCGCTTTTTATTCCATTTTATGTGCTACAGGATGTACAAAAATCGCAATTCTGTGACTGTTTTTTGTTTTTGTTTTTTACGGCGTTCACCGTACGGGTTAATTAACGTGACAAATTTATAGGGTGGGTAGTTACGCACGCGGCGATACCAAATATGGGTACTTTATTTATTTTTTATCTTTTTTGGGGCGATTGGCGTTTGTAAAGGGGAAAAGGGCGGTATACGTGTTTTTATTTTATTTTTTTGTTGTTTTGTTTACTTTTTTTTCACTTTTGACATTTATTTTTACTTTTTTTTCACTTTTTTTCACTTTATCTTCTAACAGCAATCATCAGATTGCGGTTAGAAGGCAGGCCAGTGCACAGTACTCGTACTGTGTACTGGTCGCCATGACAATGCCTGTCACCATGCCCGCAATGCATTGCGGGCATGGTGACGTCACTGATGACCCCGGGAAGTGCCGTTCACTTGCCGTTCACTTCCTGGGATCATCAGACAGGGGATCGGTGCCGCACTACAGTGCGGCAGCCGCCGGGAGCTCACTCCTCCTGCCTGCGGCTTTATCATCACAGCCATGACAGGCTGCGGTAATGAAGCGGTAATCACCCGCGGCCGGAGCCAACTCCGCCGCGGGTGATACGGCATGCGGTAATTTACCGCTGGTCCCATGTCGCGATCGCGCGTGGCTCGCCCGCAAGCCCGCGCGATCGCCAGGGCGTATGGATACGTCCATTTGCGGGAAGTCACTTCCCGCTAGGGCGTATCCATACTCCCTATGTCGGGAAGGGGTTAAAGAGCACCTGTCACATAGATTATGTCCCCCTTGCTGAGGGCAGCACAAGCCAGTGTCAGACCTGCTGTTTCCAGCGCGGTGTCACTTATTCTGTAAGATGCAGCAGTTTTCGTGTATTTAATGCTCAAATCTACAGTTTTCAGCCAGAAGAGTCCTTCAGAGAGTCAGTTTTAGCCTTTGGTGGGTGGAGCTAACACCTGGTGCTCATGAATAAGATTTGAGGGGTAAATGCTCTAAAACTCCAGCATCTTACAGAATAAGGGACACAGCGCTGGAAACAGCAGGTCTGACACTGGCTTGTGCTGTCCTCAGCATCTTACAGAATAAGGGACACAGCGCTGGGAACAGCAGGTCTGACACTGGCTTGTGCTGTCCTCAGCATCTTACAGAATAAGGGACACAGCGCTGGGAACAGCAGGTCTGACACTGGCTTGTGCTGCCATCAGCAAAGGGGGCATAAACTAGGTGACAGATTCCATTTAAAGCACATTTTGGCCCTTTACTGACCATGTGGCTCCATCTCTGGTGGGACAATTTGAAGACCTTTATCAGCAAGAAAGGTCCGTACCCTATAGGAAGCTGCGTGGACACTTCATTGGGTTGTCTCAGGTTATCTAACCATATACAGACATTGTATAGTCTTCCACTTCCAAGTGGCCCTTTGAGAGAAACCATAGTGCTGATGTGGCCCTCAATGAAAATGAGTTTGACAGCCCTGCTCGAAAGAATGACCTACCCCTGAAACCCCATTTATGTCTCACTTCTTGTCTCTGTTTGTGGTAAACCTCAGAATACTGTGACAGATACTGAGTGGAGGAAGTGATGGGGTCACAGGCACAATGTGCTTGTCTTCTGCTAGAGCTTTGGGGCCTCAGTATTTTAGGCTGCATTCACGTCCCCGTTCTTGGCATTTGACAGGTCACCATGAAAAATGTATCCTAATGGAAACCACGGTGGGGCCATGACAGGGCCATAGAGATCTAAAGGGCAAGCACAGTCCAAATTGATCTACAGCATGTTTGCTCTATTTACCGACCATATACACTTTGTGCATCAGACACAAAACTGTGGTAGACCCGGTAAAAGCACAAACATTTGGTAAATATGGTAAACGTCCAGTTCAGATTATATTTGCCTGATAGGTCTCTATGACACCATCATGGCCCCATTGTGATATCCATTGGGATACATTCCTCACAGTGTCCCACAGGACAAGAAACATGATGTGAATGAGGCCTAATGTATCGTGGCCCCAAAGCAGAAGACAACAATGGGGAATTATTCCTACATGTGTAATGATCAGTGGTCAAGATGAAGCCTGGGCCGAAAGAATGACCCGAGGAAGAAAGTCATTCACCCAAGAGACCTCAGCCCGACCCTTCCCAGAGATCACGGCTCTCTCTGCCCATGGTTTTATTCTCCTGTGGAAAATTGTATTTTGATATTTTTTGTACTTACATAAAAATCAACTCATAACCTGCAAAACCTTGGCATTTTTAGTGGCCAAATGAGTGAATCTTCTCCATTCTGTTCTATGGGAGTTACCAGTACAAGGGAGCACTGTGTTCTCCATTCTGTTCTATGGGAGGTCTCAGTACAGGGGAGCACTGTGTTCTCCATTCTGTTCTATGGGAGTTCCCAGTACAGGGGAGCCCTGTGTTCTCCATTCTGTTCTATGGGAGTTCCCAGTACATGGGAGCGCTGTGTTCTCCATTCTGTTCTATGGGAGTCCCAGTACAGGGAGCGCTGTGTTCTCGATTCTGCTCTATGGGAGTTCCCAGTACAGGGGAGCGCTGTGTTCTCCATTCTCCTCTATGGGAGTTCCCCGTACAGGGGAGCGCTGTGTTCTCCATTCTGTTCTATGTTAGTTCCCAGTACAGGGGAGCGCTGTGTTCCCCATTCTGTTCTATGGGAGTTCCCAGTACAGGGGAGCGCTGTGTTCTCCATTCTCCTCAATGGGAGTTCCCAGTACAGGGGAGCACTGTGTTCCCCATTCTGTTCTATGGGAGGTCTCAGTACAGGGAAGTGCTGTGTTCTCCATTCTGTTCTATGGGAGTTCCCAGTACAGGGGAGCACTGTGTTTGACTATTCCCAAGATAGGTGCAGGACCCAAAGGCTTTGATGTCATATTCTATCAACATACTATCAAAGTCTATGGTGGGAACACCCCTTTAAAACTGGAGTTTTGCTGTGTCTATAGCCCGGGTCACATCGTCATCAAGGTTCTGTTTGAAGCCTCCTTCCTACGTTCCATCAAAAACTATGCAAAAATACCACAGCATTCAAAGTTATTTTGACAGACACCATGACGAAAACCCGTTATTAGTGGATGCATCATGGACAGGATCCAGCACTGCTGTTGGTTTAGTTCTAACTGCTCTTATGACAGAAATAACCAGGCTGCAGTCCTTTGTAGTCAAATGCGCTAAATTCATGAAATATATAGAGAGGATATAGTGCTGGGGTAGCACACAAAATAAGGGGGTAAAGGGGCGCTAAGACTAGGTAGAGATTAATTACATATAACAGGACAACGCATTTCTCGCTCTGTAGCGATATCCTCTCCACATATGATTACTCCCCATTCCCCACAGGTTAGTGCATTACAAGCCACAACGTATCTAATTGCTTAAATACTCTGCACTAGGAGCGCCGCTTCTTGGTTTATCTTTGCACCAATTGATGAAGTAACCCTTCGCGTCTTGGCAAATTTGCTGCTTTTTGATCTTAAATTGGGAAATGAAATCTTTGCCAGATTTGAAACTCACAATGTTGCACATTTTCTGGCTTTAAACTTGATACATTTGTATCACCCGGCACAAATAAGGAAGTCCACAGATTGACCCGATACTTTACTGCGGCGACTAAGTGCAAACCGGCCGATACTTTACTGCGGCGACTAATTGCAAACCGGCCGATACTTTACTGCGGCGACTAAGTGCAAACCACCCGATACTTTACTGCGGCGACTAATTGCAATCCGGCCGATACTTTACTGCGGCGACTAAGTGCAAACCGGCCGATACTTTACTGCGGCGACTAATTGCAAACCGGCCGATACTTTACTGCGGCGACTAATTGCAATCCGGCCGATACTTTACTGCGGCGACTAATTGCAATCCGGCCGATACTTTACTGCGGCGACTAATTGCATACCGGCCGATACTTTACTGCGGCGACTAATTGCATACCGGCCGATACTTTACTGCGGCGACTAATTGCATACCGGCCGATACTTTACTGCGGCGACTAATTGCATACCGGCCGATACTTTACTGCGGCGACTAATTGCATACCGGCCGATACTTTACTGCGGCGACTAATTGCATACCGGCCGATTCTTTACTTCGGCGACTAAGTGCAAACCGCCCCCTTCATCACCTTCAGCCACCTCCATCAGCTTCAGCCGAACAAAGTAGAATTAGTCTTATTGTGATCCATGAATGAACAGAAACAACAAGACGCGGCTGTGTGTGGGGGGGAGGGGTCTGAGTTTGGCAGCCGTGACTCCCCTGTATATATATATATAGGTGCCCCAACCTATGATCTGAAGGGCTCCAGATTTGGCCCCTTGAATAAACAATAAGTTTGTCGGAGCGATAACGACCATTTCCACTGATCCCACCCACTGCAAGTAGAAGGAAACACAGCGACTTCATGTTGTCCGGCAGAAGCCACAGATTGCAGCTGTTTGTACATTCACATTTTATTAGGTTATCATTCATGTAAAAGAAAGAGACAAAGGAAACAAACAAAGGGGCCCGAACAGAAGTGATGAGGAGGGGACAGAAAATAGAGGACAAATGTAAGAGCAACATAAAAAGGAGCTGATAACCCCCGACATTCAGTCACCACATTCCTGACCCTCCATGCACCAGGGCACACACAAGAACTTGTATATAGATGTATTGTTTATATATAGATGCACTGTCTGTATATAGATTTACTCTCTGTATATAGATGTACTGTCTGTATATAGGTGCACTGTCTGTATATAGATGTACTGTCTGTATATAGATGAACAGTCTGTATATAGATGTACAGTCTGTATATAGATGTACTGTCTGTATATAGGTGCACTGTCTGTATATAGATTAACTGTCTGTATATTGATGTACTGTCTGTATATAGGTGCACTGTCTGTATATAGATGTACTGTCTGTATATAGATGTACAGTCTGTATATAGATGTACAGTCTGTATATAGATGCCTTGTCTGTATATAGATGTACTTTCTGTATATAGATGTATTAGCTGTATATAGATGAGCTGTCTATAGGTGTACTGTCTGTATATAGATGTACTGTCTGTATATAGTTACAAGAGAGAAAGAGAAGCAAGAAGCTGTGTGTGCCGTTGAGAGGAGTCGGGTCAGTTTGGTGGTGGAAAGCCCAGCTGGGTGACTGAGCACCACTGGACCAGATGTAATCTGACTGCCTGCAGGCTGGACATACCAATCCCCACACTGATTAAAGAGACTCCGCACTATCTTGCTGTCCTGGTTTGACCCAAAGTTTGTATATTGCAACCATCAAGAGTCTGTGCCTCACGGAATTGGATCCATCAAGCTTTATACTGCAAAGCTCATACCAGCCGAGGACTGTAACCATTAAAGGGTTTTTCTCACTACAAAGATTAGCTTTCATCATGAAGGGACAAGTAATTTAGGACTTTTTCTAAGTACATTGGCCAATAGACTGTATTTAAGTCATGAGATAAGAGACATTGTATGTTTTCTGAGTGCATATAAGTTTCTGGCTGCCTGACCATAACTCTGTTATCTGATTTGAGCGCAAAGCTTATAGAACGGAGTGATGTTACCCCATGGATGGACTGGCAAACTTATTATCTCTAACAAGATTAGCTTCTGTTTAAAGATAAAGACATTGGGCCACATGTATGAAAACTGTCTAGGTCTAAAATTCACTTTGTTACCCATGGCAACCAATCAGAGTGCCCCTCTCATTTCATATAGTGCTCTGGAAAAATGTTAAAGGCTCTCTGATGGGTTGCTATGGACAAAAAAGTGAATTTTAGACCTAGATAGTTTTCATACATGTGGTTCATTGTTTCCAGTCCTCACAACACATGTTCATTTAATGAAGAGATAACATCTCCTGTACTTGTCACTGTAAGGGCTCAGCTGGAAGCAGAATATGCTAATCACTGCTATTGAACCACCCACAGCCTGAGGAGACACAGAGAGTGTTAAGCTACTTGTGACTCAGTGAAACAGCCTAATGAGAAAACTTCTTTAAGTTCCAGTCTCTTTAAAACTTCCTGTAATAAGCATCAAACTGTTTTAACTTAAAACTGCTCAGAAATATATTGAAATTATAACGTTTTAGGAGGACTTAAACATATTTTTTATTAGACTTAGGATCAGTGATTTGCACATTGCAACCCAGTCACTCAGAGGTTAGTATGGTGCAGCCTCTCAGCTCTGTGGTTATCACAGTGCAGTCCAGCAGCGCAGTGGTTAATATTGTGCAGCCCAGCAGCTTAGAGGTTAGTATAGTGCCAACCAGGATGACCAGGACCTACAACCCAGCACTGACCCCTGAAAAGGACCAGGACCTACAACCCAGCACTGACCCCTGAAAAGGACCAGGACCTACAACCCAGCACTGACCCCTGAAAAGGACCAGGACCTACAACCCAGCACTGACCCTTGTAGAAGACCAGGACCTACAGTCCAGCACTGACCCTTGTAGAGGACCAGGACCTACAGTCCAGCACTGACCCTTGTAGAGGACCAGGACCTACAATCCAGCACTGACCGCTGTAGAGGACCAGGACCTACAATCCAGCACTGACCCCTGTAGAGGACCAGGACCTACAATCCAGCACTGACCGCTGTAGAGGACCAGGACCTACAATCCAGCACTGACCACTGTAGAGGACCAGGACCTACAATCCAGCACGGACCGCTGTAGAGGACCAGGACCTACAATCCAGCACTGACCCCTGAAAAGGACCAGGACCTACAATCCAGCACTGACCCCTGTAGAGGACCAGGACCTACAACCCAGCACTGACCGCTGTAGAGGACCAGGACCTACAATCCAGCACTGACCGCTGTAGAGGACCAGGACCTACAATCCAGCACTGACCTGAAGAGGACCAGGACCTACAATCCAGCACTGACCCCTGTAGAGGACCAGGACATACAATCCAGCACTGACCCCTGAAGAGGACCAGGACCTACAACCCAGCACTGACCCCCGTAGAGGACTAGGACCTACAATCCAGCACTGACCCTTGTAGAGGACCAGGACCTACAATCCAGCACTGACCAATTTAGAGGACAAGGACCTACAATCCAGCACTGACAACTGAAAAGGACCAGGACATACAATACAGAAATGACCCCTGAAAAGGACCAGGACCTACAACCCAGCACTGACCGCTGTAGAGGACCAGGACCTACAATCCAGCACTGACCCCTGTAGAGGACCAGGACCTACAATCCAGCACTGACCCGTGAATAGGACCAGGACCTACAACCCAGCACTGACCCCTGAAAAGGACCAGGACCTACAATCCAGCACTGACCCCTGTAGAGGACCAGGACCTACAATCCAGCACTGACCGCTGTAGAGGACCAGGACCTACAATCCAGCACTGACCCCTGAAAAGGACCAGGACCTACAATCAGCACTGACCCCTGAAAAGGACCAGACCTACAATCCAGCACTGACCCCTGTAGAGACCAGGATCTACAATCCAGCACTGACCCTTGTAGAGGACCAGGACCTACAATCCAGCACTGACCCCTGTAGAGGACCAGGACCTACAATCCAGCACTGACCGCTGTAGAGGACCAGGACCTACAATCCAGCACTGACCGCTGTAGAGGACCAGGACCTACAATCCAGCACTGACCCGTGTAGAGGACCAGGACCTACAATCCCGCACTGCCCCATGTAGAGGACCAGGACCTACAACCCAGCACTGACCCCTGTAGAGGACCAGGACCTACAATCCAGCACTGACCCCTGAAGAGGACCAGGACCTACAATCCCGTACTGACCCTTGTAGAGGACCAGGACCTACAATCCAGCACTGACCCCTGAAAAGGACCAGGACCTACAACCCAGCACTGACCCTTGTAGAGGACCAGGACCTACAATCCAGCACTGACCCTTGTAGAGGACCAGGACCTACAATCCAGCACTGACCCCTGAAGAGGACCAGGACCTACAATGCAGCACTGACCCATGAAAAGGACCAGGACCTACAACCCAGCACTGACCCTTGTAGAGGACCAGGACCTACAACCCAGCACTGACCCCTGAAGAGGACCAGGACCTACAACCCAGCACTGACCGCCGTAGAGGACCAGGCCCTACAATCCAGCACTGACCCTTGTAGAGGACCAGGACCTACAACCCAGCACTGACCCCTGAAGAGGACCAGGACCTACAATCCAGCACTGACCGCTGAAGAGGACCAGGACCTACAATGCAGCACTGACCCATGAAAAGGACCAGGACCTACAACCCAGCACTGACCCTTGTAGAGGACCAGGACCTACAATCCAGCACTGACCCTTGTAGAGGACCAGGACCTACAATCCAGCACTGACCCCTGAAGAGGACCAGGACATACAATGCAGCACTGACCCATGAAAAGGACCAGGACCTACAACCCAGCACTGACCCTTGTAGAGGACCAGGACCTACAATCCAGCACTGACCCCTGTAGAGGACCAGGACCTACAGTCCAGCACTGACCCTTGTAGAGGACCAGGACCTACAATCCAGCACTGACCCATGTAGAGGACCAGGACCTACAATCCAGCACTGACCGATGTATAGGACCAGGACCTACAATCCAGCACTGACCCTTGTAGAGGACCAGGACCTACAATCCAGTACTGACCCTTGTAGAGGACCAGGACCTACAACCCGCACTGACCCCTGAAGAGAACCAGGACCTACAATCCAGCACTGACCCCTGTAGAGGACCAGGACCTACACTCCAGCACTGACCCCTGAAGAGGACCAGGACCTACAACCCAGCCCTGACCCTTGTAGAGGACCAGGACCTACAACCCAGCACTGACCCCTGAAGAGGACCAGAACCTACAATCCAGCACTGGCCCTTGTAGAGGACCAGGACCTACAACCCAGCACTGACCCCTGAAGAGGACCAGGACCTACAATCCAGCACTGACCCCTGAAGAGGACCAGGACCTACAATCCAGTACTGACCCTTGTAGAGGACCAGGACCTACAATCCAGCACTGACCCTTGTAGAGGACCAGGACCTACAACCCAGCACTGACCCTTGTAGAGGACCAGGACCTACAACTCAGCACTGACCCTTGTAGAGGACCAGGACCTACAACTCAGCACTGACCCTTGTAGAGGACCAGGACCTACAACTCAGCACTGACCCCTGAAGAGGACCAGGACCTACAACCCAGCACTGACCCTTGTAGAGGACCAGGACCTACAATCCAGCACAGACCCGTGTAGAGGACCAGGACCTACACTCCAGCACTGACCCCTGAAGAGGACCAGGACCTACAACCCAGCACTGACCCCTGAAGAGGACCAGAACCTACAATCCAGCACTGGCCCTTGTAGAGGACCAGGACCTACAACCCAGCACTGACCCCTGAAGAGGACCAGGACCTACAATCCAGCACTGACCCCTGAAGAGGACCAGGACCTACAATCCAGCACTGACCCTTGTAGAGGACCAGGACCTACAATCCAGCACTGACCCTTGTAGAGGACCAGGACCTACAACCCAGCACTGACCCTTGTAGAGGACCAGGACCTACAACTCAGCACTGACCCTTGTAGAGGACCAGGACCTACAATCCAGCACTGACCCCTGAAGAGGACCAGGACCTACAACCCAGCACTGACCCTTGTAGAGGACCAGGACCTACAACTCAGCACTGACCCTTGTAGAGGACCAGGACCTACAATCCAGCACTGACCCCTGTAGAGGACCAGGACCTACAATCCAGCATCTGTTGAAGCGCGGCCATCATGGTATGGACAGAGGTGATATTCACAAATCGCACTCATGTGAGCAGCGGCGTCCAGGAGGACATTAACCAGAAATGAAATTACATGGAAATAAAAAAAGAAACATAGCATCACATGAGCGCCCCTCACACATATGAGATAGATAGATATGGGATAGATATGAGATAGATAGATATGGGATAGATATGAGATAGATAGATAGATAGATAGATAGATAGATAGATAGATAGATAGATAGATAGATAGATAGATAGATAGATAGATAGATAGATAGATAGATAGATAGATAGACAGATAGATAGATAGATAGATAGATAGATAGATAGATAGATATGAGATAGATAGATAGATAGATATGAAATAGATATATAAATGAGATAGATAGATAGATAGATAGATAGATAGATAGATAGATAGAAGGATATGGGATAGATCTAATCAATGTATTTTATAAAATTTAGAGATTGATCAATCTAAAGTGTTGTCTGATAAAGAGGCTCGGCCTGACCCACAGGGGAGCAGCGACAGACAAAAAGCAAGAGGCGGTGTGTAATGTCCGGTCATGTGTAGTAGCTGTAGGGTTTGCTCCCAGAGTCATCTCCACTGCTGGGCCCCGGTCCGACCCTGTGTGAGCAGCCGGCGCCCCATGCTCAGTGCGGTTCAGGTGTTGGAGAATGATAAGATACATAGTAACAGATGAGTGTTCCGGACTCGTGCGCGTCACATTGTGTCGGCGGTGCCTCCGGGCCCTGGGAGGTTCCCTCAGTAAATAGTGCACCCGCTCTGCTGTCAGGAGGCAGAGAGGAGAGAAGCCTCCATTGGTCGGAGCAGGATGGGGTCAGCTCTGAATGATCCACCCCCTCCCGGGGCACCGGCCACCCACACCTGATCTGCGCATTACCTGCCTGCTGCCCCCTATCAGCAATCCTCAGACAGGTGGAGCCCGACATGTGACCACCAATAAGTCCGTGATTAGCTCATTCCCTGCAGGCAGCAACCTCAGGACCCCCCGGGGTCTCAGCATCAGAGTCCTCTCCAGAGCCATAAACATTGGCAGAAAGACGCATCAGTCAAAAAACAGGTAAGGGTGCTTTCACACAGTGCGTTTTTTCTGTGCATTTTTGGTGCATTTTTTGTGCAGAAATGTAAAGCATTAATTGCTGAGACTTTCTGCACAAAAAACGCACCGAAAAACGCACCAAAAATGCACAGAAAAAACGCACTGTGTGTGAAAGCACCATAACACCTATCTATCTATCTATCTATCTATCTATCCCATATCCATCTATCTATCTATCTATCTATCCCATATCCATCTATCTATCTATCTATCTATCTATCCCATATCCATCTATCTATCTATCCCATATCCATCTATCTATCTATCTATCTATCTATCTATCTATCCCATATCCATCTATCTATCTATCTATCTATCTATCTATCTATCTATCTATCTATCTATCTATCCCATATCTATCTATCTATCTATCTATCTATCTCATATCCATCTATCTATCCCATATCTATCTATCTATCTATCTATCTATCTATCCCATATCTATCTATCTATCTCCTATCTATCTATCTCATATCTATCTATCTCATATCTATTTATCTATCTTTCTATCTCCTATCTATCTATCTATCTATCTCATATCTATCTATTTCATATCTATCTATCTATCTATCTGTCTATCCATCTGTCTATCTATTTCATATCTGAACAATGATCAGTTTCAGTGTTACAAACAGCTTAGGGAGTTGTATGAGATTAGCGCCACCTTCATCTCTGGGCCATGTGATGCTTTGCAGCACAGCCCCAAATAAATTCAAAGCACTGAGCTGAAATACCACAGACTACAGAACAGCATGCAATGTCAATCAGCTGCCTCTAGGGCAAGTAAGATATTGGCGTGTATTAAAAGAGGCCTGGACTCGCTGGACAAGGATGTCATTCTACCGGCTGTACAAAGCATTGGTGCGACCTCACTTAGAATATGCTGTTCAGTTCTGGGCCCCAGTTTATAGAAGAGATGTAATGGAGCTAGAGAGAGTACAAAGACGAGAAACCAAACTTATAAGGGGAATGGAGCATCTTAGTTATGAGGAGAGGTTAGTAGAATTGAACTTATTTAGTGTTGAGAAAAGACAGGATTAATTTATATAAATATATAAATGGTCCCTACAAAAAGTATGGGGAAATTAGGGCATTATCCAGTGGGGAGGTTGGGCTTAATGTCCTTGTCTCCTCCCTTCACCCACATTTTCCCCACACTTGGTTGAACTTGATGGACATGTGTCTTTTTTCAACTGTACTAACTATGTAACCAGAGGCCTCCTATGGACCAGAGTGGCGCTGTGCCTGGAAATGAACACTAAGGGCGACATGTATAAAGGAAGGCGCGTCGAAGTGATTTGTCGAGTCTCATTTTCAGTGTATAAGGCGCCGGAATGTATGAAAGTGGTTTGTGTGATTATAAATGGAGTCTAAAGTCCCCGCCTCTCGCCTGTGTGTTTGGTGCATTATGGAACTGAGGCGCATTAGTAATGCCCTAAACATGTATAAAGGCGATAGACAGGCTGGAAATAAAAGTCATTAGAATAACATGTCAGTGATAGAAACTATGGGAGTAATCCTGCTTGGTGGACCACAGATCCCAGCAAGACCTGTGCTGTGCCGGCTCTTGCTGTCTGTAGAATAAAGGGTGAGAGCAGCAAAATACATTTCACATTTAGGGTAGTAAAAATGATAAAATCTGAACATCATCATCAGTGTTTTGTTTCATGTAAAACTAGTTTTAGATTCCTTTAATTTTAAATACATTTTATAGGAGATATTTTTATATTTTAGAATATTCTATATTTTTATATTAATTTTATTTTATTGATTAAATTTAAGTAATTACATTTTCTATAGTTTGATAATTATAAGAAATTACTTTTTATTATTGCACTGGTGGAAGGTGATAAATATTGGACATTTTTTCCCTAACAATAAATCCAGCTCCACTGCGACTCCTCAGGCTCAGGCAGATCACATTGACATAGGTCTGCCGGTCCGAGCAGTAATGCGCCTGGTTTTGCCAATCCACATTCAGATATGGGTCTAATATGACGAGTGTGGAGCGACGCCCCCAGAACAACCCCCACGACACCCCGAGAGCATCCCCACAACGCCCCCAGGACACCCCCTCATGTCAGGGGCATTAGGACGTGTCGTCTTACAAACAATGCACCTAACACATTCGTTTGACGCATTACACATCGTAGCCGCTCACTTTGACGCATTTTATGCCAGAAAAAGGTGAAAAACCCCAATCATACAGGTTGCCCTGAATGTTTTGTTTTCACCTGATACAATCGCCTCCGCTCACATCACATTGATACCCTCCAGTTTTCTCAGTGTAGATTTTCTCTGTCTCCTACAAAAGATGCCAAAAAAGGAATTTATCAGAAGCCTCTGGCGGGGAACAGAGTGTCCCCCAGAGAGTCCCATTCCAAGAATATGTACAGGACCCCACAGAACCAACCAAAATAGTCCACTATGCTGGAGAGACCTGAATGACAGAAGCGTCCCCTTCTATGGAGGTTCTGGAGATCATAGAGCAAGCTCAACCAACCTCCCACCTCCTACAAAACTGAATAAGTTGAAGTCCCTTCTATGGAGGTTCTGGAGATCATAGAACAAGCTCCACCAACCTTCCACCTCCCATAGACCTGAATGAGTTGAAGTCCCTTCTATGGAGGTTCTGGAGATCATAGAACAAGCTCCACCAACCTTCCACCTCCTACAGACCTGAATGAGTTGAGGTTCCTTCTCTGGAGGTTCTGGAGATCATAGACCAAGCTCCACTAACCTTCCACCTCCCATAGACCTGACTGAAGATAGACGCTGCCTCTGGGTCCAGCTCATCCACCTCCCCGATCACACTGATCTGGTTTAGCAGGACCCATCCTGTCCCTCTGCTCTGTTTTCTCCATCCAGATGAGGTGTCACACCAGCATACTGCTCTGTGATTCGTCAATACTCGATTCCCCATTGTCTCCATATTGATACATTGTCTCCACATTGATAGATTGTCCCCTGGACGCCGCGGCGCTCACTGCTGGGTCTCGTTCCTGTGTCGCATTTGGCTGCGTCTCTGGACGGGTCGGTACCGCGGAGGCCGCCACTCCCGTTCTCTGCCTCCCACTTTCCGACGCTTTTTTGGCTACGAGACAAATCATTCTGGGCCACTTGTATGAAAACTGTTTAGGTCTTAAACTCACTCTTTTGCTTATAGTAACCTATGGGCAAAAAAGTGGATTTTAGACCTAAACAGGTTCATACATGTGGCGCCTGAATTCTCACTGATGATGATGATGATGATTTCATTGTGCGCGACCCCGATCGCTAATTCACACGCAAATTATTCATCCAGGAAGCGAAAACCCTGTCCCTGCTCAACTGGACGAACCTGAAAAAGTGCCCAAAACCAGCTGCTCCGACAACTGCTCTACCCTGTCACATTATTATGACCACTTTCTACTGTCAGCATTGACAACCTGTAGCTTATGAAGGAAGTCCCTTGAGGTGCACTGGCTGGGTATATGAGGTGCGATAGGCTGTCTGCACAAATATCCCTCATTGCTGGCTTGGTGGGTATATGAGGTGCGATAGGCTGTCTGCACACATATCCCTCATTGCTGGCCTGGTGGGTATATAAGGTGTGATAGGCTGTCTGCACACATATCCCTTATTGCTGGCCTGGTGGGTATATAAGATGTGATGGGCTGTCAGCACACATATCCCTCATTGCTGGCTTGGTAGGAATAAAAGGTGTGATAGGCTGTCTGCACACATCCCTCATTGCTGGCATGGTGGGTATATAAGGTGTGATAGGCTGTCTGCACACATATCCCTTATTGCTGGCCTGGTGGGTATATAAGATGTGATGGGCTGTCTGCACACATATCCCTCATTGCTGGCTTGGTGGGTATATAAGGTGATGGGCTGTTAGCACACATATCCCTCATTGCTGGCTTGGTGGGTATATAAGGTGTGATAGGCCGTCTGCACACAGATCCCTCGTTGCTGGTGTGGTGGGTATATAAGGTATGATAGGCTGTCTTCACACACATCCCTCGTTGCTGGCCTGGTGGGTATATAAGATGTGATAGGTTGTCTGCACACATATCCCTAGTTGCTGGCTAGGTAGATATATAAGGGTGTGATAGGTTGTCTGCACACATATCCTTGTTGCTGGCTTGGTGGGTATATTAGGTGTGATAGGCTGTCAGCACACATATCTCTCATTGTTGGCTTGGTGGGTATATAAGGTGTGATAAGCTGTCTGCATACACATCCCGCGTTGCTGGCTTGGTGGGTATATAAGGTGTGATAGGCTGTCTGCACACATATCCCTCACTGCTGGCTTGGTGGGTCTATAAGGTGTCATAACCTGTCTGCACACATATCCCTTGCTGCTTGCTTGGTGGGTATAACAGGTGTGATCGGCTGTCTGCACACAGATCCCTTGTGCTGGCTTAATGTGTATATAAGAAACTGACTATTTTTAGGCTTTATAGGTCAGATGTATGAAAATTTTCCAGGTCTAAGACTTTCCTTGTTGCCCATAGCAACCAATCAAAACTCCCCTTTTATTTCATATGACGTGGTGATCACACAGCTATTTAAGTGAAATAGAGTTTGAGTGATGTATGAACCTGATGAAGTGCCACTAGCACGAAACGCGTAGTTAGTTTTTTATTGAATAAATTACTCTTCTGTTACAGGCAGATTTTTGCGCTATTTACTCCCGTGACGCTTGTTCCTAGTGCACTAGGAGTCTATTAACTGGGGTGAGAGAAAACAGATTAAAAAAGTTTTCATTTCATATAATGCTCTGAAAAAATGATAGGGAAGCTTCGATTGGTTGCTGCGGGCAACAAAAAGTCTTAGACGGTTTTCACACATATCCCTGTATGGGTTTTTTTTCACTTTTAATTGCATTTTTGCATTTTTTTCATGTGTTTTCTTGGTGCATTTTTCCCATCTCCTTGCAACGTTGAATCACGCAGCACATAAACCATCAAAGAAATGCACCTTTCCAAACATACATTTTTTTTGTACTGGAGATAAAAAGCCATCAACTGTCTGCAGAGACTCCACACTCACAGCGCTGCTGCTGCTGCTCAAAAAAAAGGAGCTGACCAAAAAGAAAAAGCTACAAAGAAAACAGCTGCATCTGTCGAGCATTAAGTACCTGCCTGACATCCAACACCTGGCCGCAAAAGAAAAAGCTTAGAAAATACACCTAAAGCCGCATCTCCAGCAGCAGCGCTTCTAGTGCAGGAAAGTGCAGCAGCACACGGATCGCCTCTGGGACTGTGATAAGGCTGCCTGCTAGGGAACCATGTGCAGCCATGCAGACTCCGTACACACAACATAGTAATATACCTCCCCTCATGCAATCTCCGCTCCTCACAGGACCTTTTTCTCTGCTCTCCTCTCATCAGCTCCTCACATAACCATCTCCAAGGCTTCTCCCGTGCTTCCCCCACACTCTGGACCTCACTGCCCCAACACCTCAGACTCTCCTCCACTCTTACCAGCCTCAAAAGCAACCTGAAAACCCATCTCTTCAGGAACCTATAACCAACAATAACCCTACTACCATTCCCCATAATACAGCTGTGTCCCCCAACTTCTGTCTTCCCCATTGTAGATTGTAAGCTCTTGGGGTCAGGGTCCTCTCTCATTCCATATCAGTGTGTAATTTAGTGTTATTGTTTTTGTTTTGTGTTATATTAGTCTTATATTATGTACTGCAGCTGTGCCCTGGAATCAATGGTGCTGTAAAAAAATAATAAAAATAATAAATGCATCAACAGTGCCGCAAAAATACAGCAAAATCTGTAAATCCTATAAGCAAACAGATTCAGGGTGTGTTTGGCTAAAATCCAATGAAATCAAAGTGGGGAATTGCAATGAAACTGCAAACAGACGAGCTTCAAAAATCGCAACCCAGCCAGAAAACTGCACAATGTGAATAGGATTTTATAAAACCTCATTTGCTGCTGTGCAACATTTGCAGCGTCTCCAGGTGTCCTGACTCCATGGGGAACTAAGAATGACAAAATCAGTGAGTATGTGCAGGTTGTTTGTGAGTTGCAGGCCGACCGTCCGTGCAGATTACATTATCTGTGCTGCGGTAATGGGGAGCTGGCTGTCAGCGGCAGCTGGGCTCTGCAGGGATGGATTATTACTGTGCCTGCCGCTGTTTATACATCAATAACTGAGGGCCATATAAACAGACAGACTCCCAGCTTCCTGGCTCCAGCGGTACATGATCTCCAGGGTTGGGTAACTGCAGAAGCTGCTGGGTCTCATCAGATCCAGATCAGGATCCAGATAAAAAAAAAAGTTATGTAAAAATGCTCCTCAGGTGTTTTTGTGATTACAGCATGTAAATAAAAAATTAAAAAACAAAAAAGCAAATATTAATTTAAAAAAAAACACAGGTGAATCTGCAACTTTTAGCCCCGCCCCAACAAACCTAAAACTTTATATCAGCGATATATAAAGGTCTGTGATGAAAAAGCGACAACAATGACACAACTCATCTTCGCTCCAATTTTACTGTTAAAAATAAATAAAAGTGAAAAACGACTTTTTATTTTTTTAATTTAATATATACACTCACCGGCCACTTTATTAGGTACACCATGCTAGTAAAGGGTTGGACCCCCTTTTGCCTTCAGAACTGCCTCAATTCTTCGTGGCATAGATTCCACAAGGTGTTGCAACGATGCTCAATTGGTACCAAGGGGCCCAAAGAGTGCCAAGAAAATATTCCCCACACCATGACACCACCACCACCAGCCTGAACCGTTGATACAAGGCAGGATGGATCCATGCTTTCATGTTGTTGACGCCAAATTCTGACCCTACCATCCGAATGTCGCAGCAGAAATCGAGACTCATCAGACCAGGCAACGTTTTTCCAATCTTCTACTGTCCAATTTCGATGAGCTTGGGCAAATTGGAGCCTCAGTTTCCTGTTCTTAGCTGAAAGGAGTGGCACCCGGTGTGGTCTTCTGCTGCTGTAGCCCATCTGCCTCAAAGTTCGCCGTACTGTGCGTTCAGAGATGCTCTTCTGCCTACCTTGGTTGTAACGGGTGGCTATTTGAGTCACTGTTGCCTTTCTATCAGCTCGAACCAGTCTGCCCATTCTCCTTTGACCTCTGGCATCAACAAGGCATTTCCGCCCACAGGACTGCCGCTCACTGGATGTTTTTTCTTTTTCGGACCATTCTCTGTAAACCCTAGAGATGGTTGTGCGTGAAAAACCCAGGAGATCAGCAGTTTCTGAAATACTCAGACCAGCCCTTCTGGCACCAACAACCATGCCACGTTCAAAGGCACTCAAATCACCTTTCTTCCCCATACTGATGCTCGGTTTGAACTGCAGGAGATTGTCTTGACCATGTCTACATGCCTAAATGCACTGAGTTGCCGCCATGTGATTGGCTGATTAGAAATTAAGTGTTAACGAGCAGTTGGACAGGTGTACCTAATAAAGTGGCCGGTGAGTGTATAATCTAATGTAAAAATGACAAAAAATATGGATTCATGTATCACAGAAAAAAAGAAAAAAGATAGTAAAATAACCGAGTGCGAGAAAGAGTGATAGCGAGTACTACGGAAAAGAAAAATGAGCACAGACAGGAAGGCAGGGAGAGGGCGGTCAGCAAGGACGGAGCGGAGCACGGCCTGGACAGGAAGTGGTTAAGAAGATAAAAATGACCTAAAACCATAAGAATGTTTGTGCTGAGGTAAATCCCTCGGGAACAGAATAACCAAAAAGACACTGAATATAGTAGAGTGACTGCGGCCCCTTGTTGTGCCCCCACGGTCAGGCTGCAGAAGAGGTACAGAATGGCTGCTTGTAGTATAATAGTATAAGGCCTTCTTCACCGTCATATTTTATATGACAATTTTACTATATTTTATTCTATACTTTATATTAAACTTTGTAACATACTTTATATTAAACTTTTTATTATATTTTACATTGTAATTTATATTATACTTTTTCTTGTAATTTATTTTAAACTGAATTATATTTTATATTGGTATTTATATTAAACTTTTTATTATATTATATTTTATATTACACTTTTTTATTATATTTTATTTTGTAATTTGTATTAACCTCTTTAATATATTTTATATTATACATTATATTATACTTTTTACTGTTTTATATGAAACTTTGCAATGTTTTGTTTAATACTTTATTTTAAACTTTTTATTATATTTTACATTGTAATTTATATTAAACTTTATTATATTTTATATTTTTATTTATATTACACTTTTTATTATATTTTATCAATTTTACTTTATATTATAATTTTTACTATAATTTATTTTACACTTTTTATTATATTTTATATTGTAAATATTATACTTTTTATTTATGTTAAAAATGTGTTAAACCTTTAATTTCTTGGCCAAAAAAAAAACCGCTTCCAAAAACTGTCAGCTTATGTGACAGGTTTCATGCCTTTTTTCGTGCTGTTTTTGTAGCATTTTCTTGGTTTTTTTTTGGGTGCATTTTTATTACGATCACCAATCATGGGATGAAAAACCCTACAAAAAAATGCATTTAAAAAATCACAACACATACACAGAGAGTTTTTGGTGTTTGTTTTGTTCCTTCTCATGCACCTCCATGCAAACTGCCTGAGAGAAACCGTGCACCTGTATTTGGAATAAATGCAAATAACAAAAAAAATAAATAAATACAACAAAGACGAAAAGTCTGTGGAGCTTTTAATGTTTGTCCATTAACATCCAGCAATTATTCGGCCGCTACAGTTCTTGCAAAATGGAAAATAAAATGTTAAAATTAAAGTTTCTAGTGGTATTTCTGCAAGTGTCCTTGCAAAATCGCTGCATGTGAAGTCGCCTTGTTTCGGATCGGTATTTGTAAGCCAAAACCAGGACTAAAACCTACAGAGAGCAGCAGTGTAACGAGAAGGCTTGTAGGGCAACATTCACACCTCAGGTTTCTCCAAATGCAAAACAATCTGATGCTTAATCCCTGGCAGAGATCTGAGCTGATGCTTTGGATTTCTCTTGAAGATTTTGACTTTACACAGTGATATTCGCCTTATTGAAGTGAGGTTACCCCAAGTCACTCCTGTCGGAGAAGAGTCCAGGGGGTGTGAGGAGGGGATCTGCCTGAAATAATAAATGTGGCCGTTCTTTTTTTTTCCTGCACTACAGATTTGAAGTGAGTTCTGTGGAAAATCTGCATAGTGCGATCCACAGCACGGACTGTCCACTGAAATGAATGGGACTTGGTTTATATGTAGATTTTAACATGGAACCCAACAAGGAGTCCATGTCAAATTCCTCGTTAAAATCCGCCGTGTGACTCCTTTCGGTTTTGGAATGTTGATACAACAAACACGTTAAAAAAATAACCCCACTGTGTGATCGGAGCCGAAGGCCGGGGGATTTTAAACGCTAAGAATTTCAGCAGCGATTTAACGTGGACTTTGGATGCAGATTTTCAACTGTTGACAGAGATCTGATATTTGGAGGAAGATTTCAGCTTCCTGTGCGAGGACTCAGCGTTGAAGAACTCCACAAAAAGTGTGAACGCAGCCTTACTCCACACGCTTCTCATATAATCAGCTGTTTAATCCATGGTCCAGTCAATCATTTAATGAATCAATGAACTGTCCAATAAATCATTTAACTTATCATTTGTCTAATTTATCAATGAACCAATCAATTGTCCAATCAATCGTCAATCAATGAATCAATTGTCCAATCAATTGTCTTATTAACCAATGAATCAATCAATTGTCCAATCAATCATCCAATGAATCAATCTTCCAATCACGGCTTTGCAGGATTCCAGAACAGGGTGAATAGAAATAATTGCTGGTCAGTCCCCGCACACATGGCCACTGGCGTCCATTGGAGACCCATGTGGGGTGCAGGATATGGCTGCCAAGTGGTGCAAGCTCCGCTGTCCTAGAGTAAGGGATCTGCATATATAGCCGGAGCCGTTCTCCTCCTGGACCTATACTGCCTATTGCCTAAGATGCAGGAAGTAAATGAAGACCTCCTAGTTGCCCCTTAGCTGTGGGGGTATAAGGTGCACTATTGCTCCAGGACTGGTTCTTGGGGCATTATGGCAGACACTATTATGGGAGCAATAGAGCTGTGTTTTATGTGTGACATTGTGACGGTCAATATGGCGGCCCGGCGGATGTCAATGTAAGGGTAAGTTCACACGGCACAAAATTCCAGAGCAAATCCAACAAAGAATCCACAGGAAAATCTGCAACCAACCTGCCCGGTGTGAATTTACCCTCTGGTGCCACTGTTCCTGTTATGGGGCACTGTGGCTTTGTGTTTCTGTGGTCTCTATGGCTCTGCCGGTCATTGGTGAAGCAGGCGCCATTGTACAGACCAAGTCCACCCCATAGGGATTCCCTGAGAGCAGATTCACACATTGCAGTTTTGCAAAACATGATGCTAAAAACACTACGAAAAGTAGAGGAAATTTTTTCAAGTGTGGCTGTGGCAATAACTGCAGAGGCCAGACGTTTGCTGGAGGTCAGTAGGTGAAAATAAAACATCAAACAGACACTGCTATTCTTTTTGTAGTATTTTTTGGCCATTCAATAGTCCGTGAGCTGTAGATGGAGCAAGTTTTTTAGGTTTGGGGCATTTTGCTCTCTATAGACCCCCATTGTTTTTATCTGCAGCAAAAAAAGAGGCCAGTCTGCATGTGAGCGGGGGTATTGGCAGCATATTTCCATATTGCAAATCATGTGCTGGAAAAAGATAAAAATGCATCAAAAATGCAGGAAGCACAACAGCAAAATACAAAAACAGCACAAAAATATGAATGAGATCTAAGGCCGTGTTCACATGATGGATTTTAATGTGGAATTTGATATAGATTCCGCCTCAGACTCTACGTCAAAATCCAAGTGAAACCTGAGTCTGGTTCATTTGAATCCGTTATATAGGCAAAAAAGAATGAATAAAACCCGCGTCCTAATCAGAGGCAAAAGCAGAACATGCAAAGTTACATAAGAGGCAGAAATCCAAGGCAGCGCCCAAGAGAAAGCCACAACGCCCCCTAGAACCAAAAAGCAGCAAACAAGCAGGGTTGGAAGTATTGTTTTTTCCGGCCAACAAAACACCCTGCAAAATATAAGTGTGAAGAGGCCCCAATGGCAGAAGCTCAGCGGGACAGCGCTCCGGGAATGAGGAACATGACAAAGAGATCGAGGTGGTGACCCGGAATCCTCAAATCTCAATCCGATCGAGCGTCTGTGGAAAGAGCTGGAGAACAAGTCCCATCATGGGGGCCTCACCTGACAACTTACAGGATCTGATACCACAGGACTCTTCAGAGGGATCCGGGCCCCGGCGGTCAGAGCAGGGTCCACACCTCACAGGATCTGATACCACAGGACTCTTCAGAGGGATCCGGGCTCCGGCGGTCAGAGCAGGGGCCGCACCTCACAGGATCGGATACCACAGGACTCTTCAGAGGAGTCCGGAGTCAGAGCAGGGGCCGCACCTCACACCTTACAGGATCTGATACCACAGGACTCTTCAGAGGAGTCCGGGCCCCGGGGGTCAGAGCAGGGGCCGCACCTCACAGGATCTGATACCACAGGACTCTTCAGAGGAGTCCGGGCCCCGGTTGTCAGAGCAGGGGCCGCACTCACAGGATCTGATACCACAGGACTCTTCAGAGGCTTCCGGGCCCCGTGGGTCAGAGCAGGGGCCATACCTCACAGGATCTGATACCACAGGACTCTTCAGAGGAGTCCGGGCTCTGGGGATCAGAGCAGGAGCCGCACCTCACAGGATCTGATACCACAGGACTCTTCAGAGGAGTCCAGGCCCCGGGGGTCAGAGCAGGAGCCGCACCTCACAGGATCTGATACCACAGGACACTTCAGAGGAGTCCGGGCCTCGGGGTCAGAGCAGGGGTCGCACCTCACAGGATCGGATCCCACAGGACTCTTCAGAGGAGTCCGGGCCTCGGGGATCAGAGCAGGGGCCGCACCTCACAGGATCTGATACCACAGGACTCTTGAGAGGAGTCCGGGCCCCGGGGGTCAGAGCAGGGGCCGCACCTCACAGGATCGGATACCACAGGACTCTTCAGAGGGATCCGGGCTCCGGCGGTCAGAGCAGGGGCCGCACCTCACAGGATCGGATACCACAGGACTCTTCAGAGGAGTCCGGAGTCAGAGCAGGGGCCGCACCTCACACCTTACAGGATCTGACACCACAGGACTCTTCAGAGGAGTCCGGGCCCCGGGGGTCAGAGCAGGGGCCGCCCCTCACAGGATCGGATACCACAGGACTCTTCAGAGGAGTCCGGGCCCCGGGGTCAGAGCAGGGGCCGCACCTCACGGGAACGGATACCACAGCACTCTACGGAGGAGTCCGGGCCCCTAGGGTCAGAGCAGGGGCCATACCTCCCAGGATCTGATACCACAGGACTCTTCAGAGGAGTCCGGGCTCTGGGGATCAGAGCAGGAGCCGCACCTCACAGGATCTGATACCACAGGACTCACAGAGGAGTCCAGGCCCCGGGGGTCAGAGCAGGGGCCGCACCTCACAGGATCTGATACCACAGGACACTTCAGAGGAGTCCGGGCCTCGGGGGCAGAGCAGGGGTCGCACCTCACAGGATCTGATACCACAGGACTCTTCAGAGGAGTCCGGGCCTCGGGGATCAGAGCAGGGGCCGCACCTCACAGGATCTGATACCACAGGACTCTTCAGAGGAGTCCGGGCCCCGGGGGTCAGAGCAGGGGCCGCACCTCACAGGATCGGATACCACAGGACTCTTCAGAGGAGTCCGGGCCCCGGGGGTCAGAGCAGGGGCCGCACCTCACAGGATCGGATGCCGCAGGACTCTTCAGAGGAGTCCGGGCCCCTAGGGTCAGAGCAGGGGCCTTACCTCACAGGATCTGATACCACAGGACTCTTCAGAGGAGTCCGGGCTCTGGGGATCAGAGCAGGTGCCGCACCTCACAGGATCTGATACCACAGGACTCACAGAGGAGTCCAGGCCCCGTGGTCAGAGCAGGGGCAGCAACTCACAGGATCAGAAACCACAGGACACTTCATATGAGTCCGGGAACCGGGGATCAGAGCAGGGGCCGCACCTCACAGGATCTGATACCACAGGACTCTTCAGAGGAGTCCGGGCCCCAGGGGTCAGAGCAGGGGCCGCACCTCACAGGATCTGAGACCACAGGACTCATCAGAGGAGTCCGGGCCCCGGGGATCAGAGCAGGGGCCGCACCTCACAGGATCTGATACCACAGGACTCTTCAGAGGAGTCCAGGCCCCGGGGGGCAGAGCAGGGGCCGCACCTCACACCTTACAGGATCTGATACCACAGGACTCTTCAGAGGAGTCCGGAGTCAGAGCAGGGGCCGCACCTCACAGGATCTGATACCACAGGACACTACAGAGCAGTCCGGAGTCACGGCAGGGGCCGCACCTCACACCTTACAGGATCTGACACCACAGGACTCTTCAGAGGAGTCTGGGAACCAGGGATCAGAGCAGGGGCCGCACCTCACAGGATCTGATACCACAGGACTCTTCAGAGGAGTCCGGGAACCAGGGATCAGAGCAGGGGCCGCACCTCACAGGATCTGATACCACAAGACACAGGTTGTGGAAGGTTGTGGAGTCCAGGTCAACATAAAAGAGAACCATATAATATTAGCCAGGGGGTTTTAATGTTGTGGCTGATCACTGTGTATTGGGATTCACATACAAAATAAAAAAAGGCACAAGCTGGGATGGGCACAATTACAGGATATGATACTATATACACACACAGATGTTGTTCTATGGGAGTTCACAGTGCAGGGGAGTGCATACTATGATGCTATTTGTAGATAAATAGTATATAAAATGTGAAAATATATGTAATGTGAATAATGTTCATTATACTATGGTAGTAGATGTAGGTCGGTGTTTATTGAATTTTATTAGTATAGCTATAAATAACATTATGGCAGTATATCACAATATAATGAGCATGTTATACTGTATACATACTATCATAATATAAGACAATGTCTATTTTTAGAGCACTATTACTTCCAGGACACTGAGCAAGTCGAGAGGTTCACATACATGAGACCAAGACAAATCCATTAATAACACTAAATAACATAGTGATCCCGAGAGCTGACAGTCTACAATATATGTATATACATATTATGTGCATTATATTATGATAGTATGTATATCATTCTATTTCTTCACTTGTTCTATATGATGTGTGTTACAAATGGAAAATCCAATTGTTGCAATTTGCTTGTGATAATGCCTGTGGCTCGTGCACTGAGCATTCGGAGGCCTCTGATCAGCCGTCTCCTCCAGTGACAGCGCTATATTCATAGAGTCAATTTCTATTCCTGCATTTCCTTTTCCAGATGTGCTAAATTGTTCCAGTGCCAAGCAACTAGTGACCCAAATATCCCGATCACATGATTCTTCCAGCCGTGATCAAAAGACTCAACCAACTCAATGCTACTAAGAAACCCTGTGGCTACAAGTAACATCTATTCACGCCACAGATTCCCTCACCTTTCCCTGCAAATATCTCAGAATAAGACACATATTTAATATCATCTAAAAGAAGCTAAAAAACTAAAAGAAAAGCCTCCCGCAACAATGTATAACTGCAACAATGTATAACTGTACTCGTCACATCTCCCATAAGGAAACCATGTAACCAGCAGTCACAGTGGTCTTATAACGGCTCCAATAGAAACTGATGAGCCGACATTGGGCCCCCGGAAACTGCTTCTGCAGACCGGGTCCCGAATGTGCTCATATACAGATCTCCCTTAGCTTTGTCATATAATTAGAGAGGTGAGCCAACCATGCCTGATAGGCAGCTCCATCTCTGGGATTCGCACCTAACTCAGGATAGGGCCCCCAAAAGTCTCGGCTCAGGACGCAAAGCTCTGACAGCCCTACCCAGACCCCTACACACCCTTCAAGGCCCAGTAAGGGCAACCATAATGCTTATGTGCCCCTCGGTGAAAATGAGTTTGACTCCCATTGCCTTAGGCTTTCTTCAGATGTGCGCTATTTTTTCCCATCTAAACAATGGACACTATGGTGGAAACCCAACTCTGGTTATCCATACGGTCTGTTGGGCGCCGTTGGTGTCCATTATCAAACAGATCATTTGTGTCCGTTTGAACCTAGGAGACGAAGATTCAGAACGGAACCTCAGACAATGAATGTGGTAACAGTAACATATACAATGTATCGAGGATCTGCTACTGAGGGATGCCCCGGTGCCCTCATCACCCAGGGTCACATCAGCTCCCAGGTTATGTAGAATGATATTTCGGATCGGCATCACACGGGCGTCGGAGGCTTTGTCATGAGGCGGCGATAGATGAACAATTCTTACATATAACGATAATGTCTGCGCTCGATACACAGAGGCGCATTCATGTCACAATGAGTCAGGGAGTCTATTGTGCTTCTCCAGCTCATGTGGACAGAGGACAGGACCAACGCGCTTTACACAGAACAAAGCACTGGATCACAGAGACATGATCTTCGGTGCTGTATTATCAGATATACACAGAGCAGGGACTGGGGAGAAAACTACAAGCCATGTTACCTAAAGAGGTGTCCTGATCCCACACATTGATGGTGTATAGATAGGTGCAGCTCCATCTCTGGGACCAGATCTATATTGAGAACATGTCCCTGAAACTTTCCACTCGGATCAGACAATCAGTCTAGTCTGCGCACAACTCTCTATATTGCTCTATGGGATAGCAGAATATAGTAAAACACAGCGCTCCCCTGTACTGGGAACTCCCATAGAGCAGAATGGAGAACAAAGCGCTCCCCTGTACTGGGAACTCCCATAGAACGAATGGTGAAAAACAGCGCTCCCCTTACGGGAACTCCCATAGACAAATTTGGGAACACAGCGCTTCCCCCGTAATGGGGAAATCCCATAGAGCGAAAAGGGGGAACCCGCGCTCCCCCGTACTGGGGGAAAACCCCATAAACAAAAATGGAGGGAAAACAGGGCCCCCGTAATGGGGAAATCCCATAGAGGGAAAAGGAGAACACAGCGCTTCCCTTTTACTGGGAACTTTCCCTTTGAAGGAAATGGAGAACACAGCGATCCCCTTAAAATGGAAAATTCCCCTAGAAAAAGGGGAAAAGGAGAAAAATAGCACTCCCCTGTACCGGGGGAAATTCCCCTAGAACAAAGGAGGGAAACAAACACTCCCATGTACGGGAAATCCCATTAAAACAAAATAAGAACACAGCGCTCCCCTGACTGGGAAATCCCATAAAACAGAATGGAGAACGCAGCGCTCCCCTGTACCAGGAACTCCCCAGAAATTTTGAATGGCGGGCCCCCGCATACCCCGTACTGGGAAAATCCCCCTAAAAAACCCGAAAAGAGAAAAACCCCGCACTACCCTTTTACTGGGGGAAATCTTTATAGAAAAAGAAAAGGAGAACCCCAGGGGTCCCCTTTTTACCGGGGGCTCCCCTAGAAAAGATGGAAACACAAACACAAACCCCTTTTGTGGGGAAATCTCATAGAAAAAGAAAAGGGAACCCCCTGGCTCCCCTGACCGGGGAAACCCCCTAGAACAGAATGGAGAACACCCGCGCTCCCCTGTTCCGGGAACTCTCCCTAGAACAGAATGGAGGAAATTTGGTTTTTCTTGACTCCTTCATTTTGAGCCCCACACTTTTGGGGACCCAAATTTATAATGGGGGAAACAAGGTGGAGGCACCAAACCAAATTTTATGGACAACATTTTTGTTTAAAATATAAAAAAGGGGAAAAAAAAATACCCCAAGGGGGGCATGTTGAACCCCGGCACCAGTTTTTAACCCCCTTTTTTTTACCAGTGTAAAGAAAATTTTATAATTTGTATGAAAATTTTTGCAGCCCCTTTATTTCAAGTGTCCCGTTTTCACCAAAAATAGTCTCAGGGCAATTTGAAAAATGCTATGGATTTTGTGTTTTTAGCCAAACTTTTAGGCATTATTGGGCCTTGAAAAAACTAGTAACCCTCACCACCCCCCCAGGCCACCCCCGTTTACATTTGAATGGTTGGGGCCACACCTCCCCCCCCTGTGCTTTAGAAGTACGTGCTGAACGGTGTGTACTTCTAAAAAAACAAACAGTATTGCGACGCATTTCAGTACGCACCCCAATACGCCGGGGTGAATTTTTCCCCAAAAATGAAGTCCCACTACTTTATTTATTTTTGCCATTTAACGGGAAACGATTTTTTTTTTATTAAAATAAAAATTTAAAAATTTGACTTTTGGGGTCTCCTGGGCCCACTGAATGAGGTGATTTTATTTTTTTATAATAGTTTTTGTAGGGGTTTGGGACTATGAGGAAAAAAAGAAGGGTTTTTTAACTGTTCACAAGATGTGAGGGTGCGTACCAGACACAGGGCAATAGGGGGCTGTTTTTTCCCGTTGGTGGATCCCCAGTATTTAAATGATTGGAACTCACTATATTTTTTATCAGATTGAGATGATTTTCCCAATTTCTCTTGACCCCTTTCCCACCCCAATTTCTGGGCACATCTGCCCATCCCTTCAAACCCTTTTCGACTGGGGGGCCTGAAAACCCCCATGGAGTGAAATTTTTTGGGGAACCCAGTGGAGCTGATTCCCAGGGCCCCCCAATTTGGGGTTGTTTTGGGGGGGCCCCCAGTGGAGTTGAATGTTGGGGGTCACCAGTGGAGGTTTAAATTTTTTGGGGGGCCCCAAAAAAGGTTTTATTCTTGGGGGCCCCCAGTGGGGTTGAAAAGTTGGGGATCACCAGTACAGATGTTCTTTGGGGGCCCCCAGTGGGGATGATTCTTGGAGCCCCAGGGGGGTGAATTTGGGGAACACCAGTAAATTTATTTTCTTGGGGGCCCCAGTGGAGTTTATTCTTGGGGCCCCCCTTTGGGGTTGGGAAAGTTGGGGTTTACCATTTCAGATGATTCTTGGGGCCCCCATGGAGCGGGTTTTGGGGGCCAAACCGTGGAGATGATTCTTGGAGGACCCCCATTTGGATGAATTTTGAGGCCCACCCGTGGAGTTGGTTCTTTGAGCACTCTCTACAGCTCCTATACATGATTGCACATGACCCTTGCACTCTGTCTCTTGCTTTCTGCCCCAGCGGTCCACCATGCCCAGCAGCACCTCTGAGATTCCTCTGCTCCCCTTGAGGTCTGACCAAGTCTTGTTCAGTCTATCTATTCTGATTACAGACAGTGGCGGCTGACCCGGATGTGTGCTGAACCTACCCGAATTCCCTTACTTTTGGTCCCCTAAATGACACAGGGGAGCGTTTATGGAGGAATCCACTTTAGAAGGTTTATTAAGAATTCATAAATGGGCAAAAGGAAGTGAGCAGGTTTGGGGGTTTTTTCAGCATGAAAAGACGGCCCGAGGCATTTGGGACGGGGGCCGGATGAAAATTTTTCTCGGGGGGACGTGCTGGGGGATATGTGTTTCCC
Organism: Phyllomedusa bahiana; assembly: GCA_025379985.1. NCBI lineage: Eukaryota > Metazoa > Chordata > Amphibia > Anura > Hylidae > Phyllomedusa > Phyllomedusa bahiana. Next base: position 46,444 of record JAODAL010030663.1, read on the forward strand.
CCGCCCCCTGCGGCCCGCCAAGGAATCTGCATTCTCATCAGAGCTGTGACAAGGAGACGTTTTTATAAGGGGTCCAAAAAAATTTTGTCTGTTTGGATTCGTCTCCCGATCAGGATTCCAAAGAAGTTAAATATTAGGGAGAAGACAGAAAACATGTTACCACCCGATCCGGGGAACAGATTGCTCTTCCTCGCAGCCGGGAGAGGTCCAGAATATTATCTATGCATAAGAAACTGTTCCCTGCACCTTTGTGCCAGGAAAAGAGATTGTGCTAAATTGCGCTTATGAACTATTCATGAGCTCTGATTTCATCTCATTTCTGCTCTTCATCAATGAATACGTGTCCCACCTCCCGCCACAAGCAAGTTCTCAGTATATTGCATGAGTCAGGGCTGAATCCAGGCCGAGATGTCCCAGCTCTGCTCCACCTGCAGCTCTGTGTCCTGAGCCCTCGACCTGGCTGCAGACTGTGCAGGGGTCCTGTGGTCAAGCGGCCACCGGCATCCTAAAAGCAGCTTCTCCTATCAGATTGCATGTAAATGGCGTAAAATTGAAGGAGTCTTCATTGCTTTGTGAACAGACTTATTTATATATCTACAGTGGGGAAAATAAGTACAGGCAGTCCCCTACTTACATTGTTCCGACTTACATACGTGCCCTAGTTACAAACGGAGACTTGTGGGGCGTGGCTGACATTCAACACTGAGTCACGCCCCATGATAACCAAGTGCCAGCATGCCACAGCTGCACATGAGATACAGAACGTAAGGTGAAATCTAAAAAAGGGCACAGACAGCAAAACAAATGGAAAAACTGTTCCCTGCACTATCCCAAATTTTTTTTTTATTGGAATTACATTTAATAAACCTACAGTCCCTGTCCCGTTTGTAACCCGGGGGCTGCCTGTATTGGATACGCTGGTGATTTTGCACATTTTTCCACCTACAAAGAATGGAGAATTTTGTAATTTTTATATTAGGTTCACTTCAACTGTAATAAACAGAGTCTAATAAAACATCTAGAAAATCCCATTGAATCATTGTTAAACAATTAATTTGCATTTTATTGCATGAAATTAGTATTCAATCACCGACTGAACAGCAAGAATTCTGGCTCTCACAGACCTGTTGGTTTTTCTATAAGAAGCCTCCTACTCTGCACTCATTACCTGTATTTACTGAACCTGTTTGAACTCATTACCTGTATAAAAGACACCTGTCCACTCAATCACACTCCAACCTCTCCACCATGGCCAAGACCGAAGAGCTGTCTAAGGACACCAGGGACAGGATTGTAGACCTGCACCAGGCTGGGATGGGCAACAGGACAATAGGCAGCAGCTCGGTGAGAAGGAACAACTGTTTGCCAATTATTAAAAAATGGAAGAAGTACAAGGTGACTGTTAATCTCCCTCAGTCTGGGGCTCCAGGCAAGATCTCACCTCATGGGGTAAGGAGGATTACCGTTAGTAACACATTCTATTATCATGAATTAAAGTCCTACAGGGCACTCATAGTCCCCCTGCTCACCACAGCACATGTTTGAAGCTCAACAATGACCATCTGGATGATCCAGAGGAGGCTGGAGAAGGTCATGGGCGCAGAGGAGACTAAAATAGATCTTTTTGGTATCAACTCCACTCCCCGTGTTTGGAGGAAGAAGAAGAATGAGCACAATCACAAGAATACCGTCCCCACCGTGAAGCATCGTGGGGGCATCATACTTTGGAGGCCAAAGGGTACATGGCGACTGCACCATATTGAAAGGATGGATGGGGCCATGTATTGCTAGATTTTGGTGCCAACAACCTCCTCCCCTCAGTAAGAGCATTGAAGATGGGTCGTGGCTGGAACTTCCAGCAGGACAATGACCCAAAACACCCAGCCAGGGTAACTAAGGAGCGGCTCCGCAAGATGCATTTCCAGGTCCTGGAGTGGCCGAGCCGGCCTCCAGACCTGAATCAATGGAAAATCTTTGGAGGGAGCTGAAACTCAATGTAGTCCAGCGACAGCCCTGAAACCTGAGAAATCTGGAGAACGGGACCAGAATCCCTGCTGCAGAGACTGGGGCAAGAACTACAGGAAACATCTGACCTCTGTAGCTGCAGATAAAGGTTTCTGGACCAAATCTTAAGCTCTGTTTTTCTATTGTATCAAATACTTATTTAATGCAACAGAATGCAAATTAATTTTTAACAATCATACAATGGGATTTTCTCACAGTTGAAGTGAAACTACAATAAAAATTACCGACCTCTCCATTCTATGTAGGTGGGAAAAAGTACAAAATTACCAGTGTACCCAATACTTATTCTCCCCACTGTATCTACAAATAGACTGATCATAAATATATCTATATATAGAAAATATCAACTCTACTGGTCGGTCCCATGAATCCATGTGGATGATGACTCCTAAGAATCATCTCCACTGTTGGACCCCCGGCGCCCCAGCCAGACACTGACCATAGACTTGGAGCAGCAGTGCACATGTTCAGCCAATGCTCCAATCAAACACCTCACACAGCACTGGAAGGACTGGGGACCCAGAGTCCCTGTTTAAGCAATTTGTGGCGGTCCCAGCAGTGAAACCTCCCCCAGTGATCAGACTTTAATACCTATCCTTTAAGGGCAGTTGTATCCACTTCTGACCTAAATCTAACCTTTATTTAAGGGACACAACTAGAATTCATAGGGCCCCATAACAAAGTGGAACGCTGAGGCAGGTTTACTAGCTGTAGCTGTGTCTGACTTCCTGATGACTTATTCTGTAGTATGTGGTTGAGTAACTAGGACGTGTCGGCTCGGCAGCTTTTCTAGTATCAGTTTAGAGCAGTTATTTACTAGAAATTTGCACCAGAAACTTTAAAAAAAAAAAAAAAAAATCTCGCACATGTATTATCGAATTCTGCACCCAAAAAACTGGGGAACAAGCTTCACGCCCCATTCATTCGGTGTTTTAGACCATTTTTAGGCACTTATGTACCTCATCTGACAAAGGGGAGGTGCCCTAGGTAAAAGCGGCATGTGGAAAGAGGTGCAGCTTAGCGTGCAACAAAAAATGGGACAAAATTTGGGCACAATTAGTGACTTAAAGTAGCCAACTAATAGAAGGTGTAAAAAGGACTGGACGGG